>JAWHQI010000973.1:0-148057 GCA_033032865.1 Dactylorhiza incarnata
TCGACGCTTACGTCGACATCATCAATGATGATTATATTTCGAAGCCACGTCGACTGCAACTCGATGCTCTCGTCAATCTGACAGATTGCGTGCATTGACATGTTTTGGCGCGCTGAATTCCACTCAATTCGACGTTGCTTTGAATAAACCCTAAGTTGCGACGATTCCTCTACTCAAAGCGACTTATGCGTATACTTCTATTGTGCTATTTGAATTTTTCTCCCTCTTTCTCTCTCCATCTTCTCCTTCTTCATCTCTTTCTTCGTTGTGTGCAGGCACTCGCAGCATAGCAAAGGCATCTCTTCAGACATTGTCGACGCAGTTGATCAAACAATGGAAACTCTTCTCTCACAGTTCAGCTCCCTCTATCTGGATTTCTCAAATGGTTGTTATCGCAAGCTCTGCACCCCAACACAAAGATTGACAGATCGTAACTCTGACATCAGGCAGATAACGCAGAGATCAGATCGTCGGCTGTACCTGCAGATGTCTTTATATCTCTCGTTAATGATATATAGCAGGGGGAGAATTCTACCAGCTGGCAGCAACCTCCTTAAGACTCTGTCTACACAACAACAAACCATCTCGCCTTCATCTCTGAAGGAGAACCAACTGTCTCTTCAAACTATAGCTTCATGATTCTGCAACTCCGGGGGAGGCAAAGCCTTCCAAGAATTTAGGCCTTTGCTCAGGGGGAGTCATCACTTAAGGGGGAGATCCCTTTAATCTCAGATGATCAAATTTACTTAACGACTCTATAGGAGTTCCAGGTAGACACTGAAAGACCCATCCCTGATGCACTTGCATTCAGGGTGTCCTCTGAGGATTCCACAACAGCACTCTCACTAGTCAAGTTGACAGACTAGGAACTTGCTTCACCTAATCTTGCCTCAGATTAGCTGTCCCCTTCAGCTCAGTTTCCTCCCTCAGCACAGCTGCCATCTATACCTTCTGCTCAGCTACCATTTCCTCCTGCTCCAATTCTTAAATCAATTCTTCCAACTCCTTGTCTTCAGAGGTAGACCTCCATTCAGAGGTAGAGGAAGAGGAAGATAACTTTTGTTTATCATTAATCAGATATATTCTCTATTATCAGCTCATCTTGCTTATTCATTTAATGTATATGTTGTCTTGTATGTATGTCTGTTGATGCAAAGGAATGTGTAAAATCACTTTGAACAATCTGTAAAATTTGTTAAGATAATAGGGGGAGATTGTTGGAAAACCCCTTTGATTTAACTTAACTAATTATCTAAAAAGTGATTTTATCTCTTAGGTTTAATTACCCATTGTATAGTGAGGGTATCTAGTCATTAGATGTCTTAGGATGTCACACATAACTTAGGGTGTCAGGACCAGATCAAAGAAGCAAAATTGGGCAAAGTTAACATTTGCATCGAATAGAATTTAACGCAACATGCGAGTTAGTGTCGACGCTACTCTGACTAAAAGTCCAAGCAGTTCAACCCTTCTGTCAAAGTAATTCAAGTCGATGTTACGGTCGAATAGATTTTGAAGTAAAGGCCATGGACCTTTCGAAGTACTTTGAGAAGTCAACGCAACTTCTACTTCAACTCAACGCAGAAGGGAAGTATCTGTCGAAGCAATCTAAAGTCGACGCAACGTCGACCTCATTTCGACGCAGATAAGGAAGCTCAGATTCAACCATTGAACTCGACGGTTACGCCGATAAGATATCCACGCAACATTGACTAGCAGAGTTCATAAGAGCAAGAAGGAATCCAAGTTGATCTTACAAGGACTCGAAGGAGCGTCTACAAGAGAGGAAGAGAACTCGATGCTACTTCGAATTACAGTATGAAAAGGAAACCTTTTCAGCTGTCATTTGGACCATCTTGGTGAACCGCATATGGAGCTGTCTCAGAACATGCGACTCAGAGATGGCCGTCACTTTTTGGATTGAACTTTGGAGGGAGAGACTGAAGGAGTTTCCTCACCAAGTCACCACTGGAGAAAGTTTCTCGCCATGTACTATTGAGGCATTGACAATCTTGGTGAACCGTGGTGTACAACTAGTCTATATCCTCATCTGCATCCATTATGAATTTTTTTATACTCCGGCTCCAGTTGGAATAGCTTCGAGTCCTTAATCTGCGAAGTACCTTCATAAGTTATTTCTAAATAAATCTTGATATCATAAGCAGTTTCGCAAGGACGAATTTGATTGAATTTAGTTCTATCTAAAACAGAAAATAGAGCGTTCATTGCTTTAGCATTATTTTACACCTAGTTTTATCTCCCTCATCCCATTTATCTCTGGGCTTTTCCATGGTTATTTCTCTGACTTCAAATGTAGGAGGAGTATAATGTTGCTCAACCCAAACCCTGACTTCTATATCTAAAGTTATAAGAAAATATCACATCCTTGTTCTCTAGTAGTTATAAGCTAATCTAGTAAACAACGGAGTCTACTAATCTTTGCCCCTTGTGAAAAGCGAGATCATGGAGCGTCTTTAATCCTAGTTGTTAGACCATTTTGGAATAACCTAACTCTGATACCACTTGTTAGATCTATAGGCACCCTAAAGAGGGGGGTGAATAAGGGATTTAAGATATTTAAATATAAATATAAAAGTTGTTATAATATAAAAATATTTAATGAATTATTTTAAACAAAGCTTGACTTTTATCCTTTGAGTGAATTTCCTTTGGAGAGAATGTATTTAGAGGAGAGGTTAAATCTTTGTTGCAACCGCCAGCGGTAAGTACTACCGTCTGGGCGTTAGTGACAGAGATTTCCCTTTTGCTTAGAATACCAAGAAGAAAATATGATGAGCAAATACAATGAAACATTTTTATATCATAAATATGATTACAAAAATTTAATCCCAATTACGTTTGGAAATGAGGCGATCGTAATAATTCCATTTTATTTTATATTTTGACACTTCTCCCAAGGACCACTTGGCTCTAGCCTATCTCGCCCAGATAAGGCCTCGAGCCGCCCCTAGATCTAGCCCAAAACCTAGTCACCACTCATGGATAATTCCCCCCATGTATTGCAAGACTTAGTCGTCAACTCCTACGACAAATTCAACTACCAACAAATGGGATTACCAGAGTTACAAGAATAAAAATCAAAAATATAAACTCCCTCTATAGATGAACTTGAAGATGGGGATGAAGGCACGCTAACGAGATTGTCGCAGTCGATGCGTGCCTATCTCGCCGAGATAAGGCCTCGAGCTGCCCCTAGATCTAACCCAAAACCTAGCCACCACTCACGACAAATTCCCTATGTCTCGCAAGCGTGTAGAATCCTCCTTCAAGTTCTCTGGCCTTCACGAATGGTGTTGGGAGTTTTTTGGACTTCAGGGAAGAGGGCTCTCATGAAATATAGGAGTTATGACTCTAGTTTGTTATCTCATGAAAGGAAGATATCCACACTTTAAATAGACTCGGATCTTACCGCTGGGCGGTAGCATATAAGGAAAGTGAGAGGCACACAGATCCAACCTAATATAGTATATAAGATGCTCAAATTTAGTCAATCCTTCTTTCCGCACCGCGGTAATGTCTATCGCATCGTGTTAGCATTATCCATTATGCGCTGTCAGAATCTCCTTCCACTTTTGATCCTCAATCAGTTGTGTTATGGAGGGCCTTCCATAAGTTTAGGGTTACAAGAATAAAAATCAGAAATATGGTTCATGGATTTTTTAAAATTTTTTATGAAGAGGCTTTCTTCATCCTATTCATCATCGTCATCGTCCTCTCTTTTTGACTTCAGTGCCAAGGCCTTCTTCTTTGACTCATTGTTGTATTCTTTGTATGGCCCCTTTTTTGCTTTCGATTCCGGGTCTTACTGCCCAAAACCTCCGCCTTGTAGTGCTCCCTCCACTCGGGGAGGACTCCACCCCAAGACGTCGATCCTATCGGCTAATAATCCATCCAGGCCAACCACACATAATAAGAATAAATAAGAGATACATGTCCACAACAATCACATAATATTTAAATATTTAAATTCTTGTCCACATGAGATAGAATAAATCCAAGTACTTAATGGGAATGCTAGAAAATAGACATCATATTTTTTTTCGCCGCACTCTTGGCAAAAATAAAACACTGCAGACACTAACACGGGGGTGATGCCCTCAAGAATGTATAACTCCCTCCTCTGACCCAGGTAGATGTGAAGAGTAGGTGTCGAAAGCGGGTCGCTCACCAGTGCTCTCCCCGTAGATGTCGAGAGACCGAGTCCAGGTTTAGCCACCGTGTCCTGTACCTCCCACCTATTGAGGGTCTGCTCTCCTTTGTGCTCCTGTTTGTTATGCCATAACTGACTGTCAGTCAATAAGACTCAGCATGTTCCTCACCACCTCCACTCGCGACTCCTAGGAACTAAGAGGGAGGAGGAAGCGGAGGACAACAAGGGGTAAAAGAAAACCAAACAGGTGAGATGAATCTAGCTAACAAGTATATATATATATATATGTACGAGCAGTCGTGCATGGGGGACCCCGTGCGGGGGGGGGGGGGGGGGGGCGACATTTGTCGTGGGGGAAACATTTGTCGTGGTGGCGACATTTGTCGTGGGGGCGACATTGTTCGTGGGGGAGACATTGGTCGTGGGGGTGACATGGGTCGTGGGGGTGACATTGGTCGTCGGGGCTACATTGGTCATCGGGGCGACATTGGTCATGGGGGCGACATTGGTTGTGGGGGCGACATTGGTCGTGGGTTTTTACGTTGTTCGTGGGGGCGACATTAGTCGTGGTGGTGACATTGGTCGTCCGGGGACGATATTGGTTTTCGG
Source organism: Dactylorhiza incarnata (assembly GCA_033032865.1). Taxonomy (NCBI): domain Eukaryota; kingdom Viridiplantae; phylum Streptophyta; class Magnoliopsida; order Asparagales; family Orchidaceae; genus Dactylorhiza; species Dactylorhiza incarnata. The sequence goes on from JAWHQI010000973.1 coordinate 4,781, forward strand.
GGAGACATTGGTCGGGGGGGGGGATATTAGTCTTCTGGGAGACATTGGTCGGGGGGCGATAATGGTCGTGGCGACGACAATGGTCGGGGCAACGACATTTACATGTAACACACACACATGCGAGTTGATACTTGTAATGAAAAATTAGAATAAAGTTAATACTTATAATGAATACATCTCAGAAGACAATTAAAATCAAAAAATATCAGAGGAGCATTTCGCAATGTAAAAATTCATTCACAGCAAGAGGTACATAACAGTAGCATTAATTACAAAAATGGATTCCAAAAATTAAAATCTGACATAATACGACATAATCCAGAAGTTGAATTCATATTATCGGGGCCCTCTTCCGATGCAGTAATGGATTTCATTCAGTGTCCCTGGGAGATTCTGTTTCATACAAAATGTAAAGATATAAAACAATAAATAACAGCTTTGTAATGTGTTAAAATAATAATATTCAAATCATAGCATATATTTTTTGTTAGGTGTTACCTTTTAATCATCATGAAAACAAAATTCCACTCTGCTCGTGCACTCAGGCCTCTTGGCACTGCTAGGATAATTAGCCGAAATCCGTCAACTCTAGTACGCGGACCATCAGACCACCTGTCTGTACCTCCTGTGCAAACTTCATCATAGTAGTCATAATCATTGTCAGTGTTTACAGTGGTATTGCAGTTTTTATTTTTGTCTGCCATCTGCATGTGTTTGAAATAAATTAGGGATCCAAATTAGAGACTGCAATCGATATTCATAAAAGTGCATAACATAGTGAGAATAAACCAAAACACATAACATAGTGTGTGCGTAGTAGTATTCATGAAAATTCATAAAATATAGAAAATAAAAGAAAGTAGTGAAGCACGTGAATATTAAACATATTACACTTTGTGAATACCTGCAGATGACAGGTTGTCAATCTATATATTCTGGTTTGCTGCATGCAATCTTGTGAAGATTTCCTTGAATACAATAACTAACTCGCGACCCCTGATCATTCTGAAAAGCTTTATCCCAACCAAAAGTACCGTGCGGTAGCATGAGTGGGTATTGAAGAGGATCGTAATAACCTGAGTACTCCATGACTGTCATTAGATGCCCGTCTACCGAATGAAATTTGATGTCTCTATCGGTAGACTCGACAAAATCGTCTACACTAGTTATAACTGCAGCAACTTGAGATGCGGTAGGAAGGATGTATTGTCATTCGGTAGACGGTCGTTCACGAATAAGTAGTTGACACGATTGTAAATGCTGATGTTGAGCAATTTGTCTAAAGTTTGCAACATATGGGTTATTAGTGTCAAGGATATGTTTGATCTCATTCAATATTTCGATATCGAGACCATTACTCTCTTCCATACGGTGCGAGGTCTCATTTTCCGTGTCGTAGATAAACATTTGTAGAAATCATGGTTTGCTCCCCTGAGTAGGAATAAGAGAGCCAATCTTGTGATATATAGTCCCATGCGCTCTGAATGTGTACAAACCCTGGTTGAATGCAGACATTGTTTCATCAAGTGTAAACGTCCACGTTGTCGGAGGAACGATAATCTCTCGCTGTATTTCGATGTATTACGCTGGAAGTTACCGTCGAAAGAATACGTCCCCTTTCAACTGGTTGATTTGGAGGTTCTGCATCATTTATTTGAACTTCCACGATTGTTGGCATAGTCACTGCTAAGCGCGACTATCTTCTCCTCGCATTTACTGCACTCCGTTGTTCCGTAGTCAATGATTGTATCCAATTACTAACACGTATCCTGGTTGACTCCCGAGCTTGCTCAGTCGTTGTCATCGAAGTCGAAGGCCTCCCCCATTTACGTAGGACTGTTCCACCCCCGTTTGCCCTCGATGACGATGGCTCACCTTTGTTTTGACCTGCCATCTACATATGTTTGAGATAATTGATTATGAGTTATACTCTGTCTTTAATTTGAGTTCATCTTAATTTGAGATTTACAGATATTGTGAACATTTAAAAATGAAATTAGAACATGGTCTCCAATAATTGATGTTCTATGATTTCAGTTTTCAACGATTTTTCATCTTGATTTTAATGACGAATTGCCAACTCATGTTGCTATAAGAAGGTGTACATTTTCATCTCCTCTTTGTTTATGAAATGTGTATTCAATAAAAGCTCAAATGAGAGGCGTTGTTTTAGAGAACAACTCCCAACTGCCTTCTTAAAATATTGTGAGTTTTATTGCCAATAAAATCAAATATTGTAAGCAAAACCTACTCATAGTTTATTGCGAGCTATCAAATAAAATCAGAGCGAGAATGAAAGGTTACAGCTGAAAACAACCAAGATATTTGTGCCCCAAAAAAATAGGTCTTGCTAAAAAATATGCTCAGATCTAAATGGAAATAATATTTAGGGCATGCATGAAACTCATATTTAGGGCATGCATAATTTATTGATGAAAATCAATTTATTTATGATTTGTTAAAGTAACTGCAGGAGAATCGACAAACTACAGGAGAATCAATTTACTTATGTTAGGCCCAGCAAAAAACGAAATGAAATTGTTGCCCCGCTGGTGATTAGGAGTTTTCATAAATACAAATTGACGAAGCTTAATAAACTGAAAGTTTACATATTTGACAAATCTGAGTAGAAAAAATAAAATTATTATATAATCACTTCAAATCCCCGAGTAAAATTAAATACCTAGGTTGTAAACAGTGGAGGTACTGGATTTTGAGTTGATTGAAGTTATATACCATTAGGATATATGCAAGCATTCGACCAAGTACTTAAGAAACAAAATTTGTACAAAGGCAATTCTGATCCATGAACTAAGAATAAAAGCAGGTAAATTTTCATAAACCTATATTGAAAGGTTGGAATCCTTAAGTTAACCAATTTTTGTATAAGAGAAAAAGAGTAAACGAATATAATATATAACCTGTATAGATATATTTGAAAGCCAAGAATGCTATATTTTCATAATGTTTAATATTTAGTGCCCAATACTGTGAGATGTGACGGGAAGCAAGGCAGATGAAATGTTGAACCATCCAGGCAAGCAATCATACATCAAAAAATCAACTTGTTAAAAATGAAAATAAAATCTGAACCCAAAATTGGAATTAGAATCGTATAGAGGGAATCATAATCTTACACAAAATAAGAGTATGAAAACCTCAGAAAATGCATAGCTTGGAAAAATAAAAACAGAAAATGAAGAGCTATAATAGAAAATGAGAATGAAACAGAGAAGAACATTGGATGCATCAAAACAGTGGATGCATACCTTTGAGGATCGAGCTAATGCAGACGCAAACGAAGAACAGCGATGGAGGAGGAGTTTGCGAAGATCCCTTCGAGTGGAACTGCCCAGCAGCTGCAACAGTGGAGGAGTTTATGCATAAAAACAGAGAATGAAACCAAGCAATCATACATCAAAAAATCCACTTGTTAAGAAATGAAAATAAAATCTGAACCCAAAATAGGAATTAGAATCGTATAAATGGAATCATAATCTTACACAAAGTAAGAGTAGGAAAACCTCAGAAAATGCATAGCTTGGAAAAATAAAATCAGAAAATGAAGAGCTTGAAAAATTAACTAAACAATAATAGAAAATGAGAATGAAACAGAGAAGAACAGTGGATGCATACCTTTGAGGATCGAGATGATGCAGACGCAGAAGAAGAACAACGATGGAGGAGGAGTTTGCGAAGATCCCTTCGAGTCGAACTGCCCAGCAGCTGCAATAGTGGAGGAGTATATGCATAAAAACAGAGAATGAAACCAAAGATGAGATCGCTAGGGAAGTGGATGCATACCTTTGAGGATAGAGCTGATGCAGACGCAGACGAAGAACAATGATGGAGGAGGAGTTTGCGAAGATTCCTTCGAGTCGAACTGCCCAGCAGCTGCAACAGTGGAGGAGTTCTTGAGGAACCAGCTGTGGAGGAGGATACTTGCAAGGGAACTTTCTGCGGGGCTCTTCCGAGGGGAAGTAGGGTTATCGGCGGGTGGCAGTCTAGGAAGTGATGGCAGAGTGCAGGAATGGAGAAAACAGGAGGCTTGCTTGCTGGCGGAGGCGACCTTGCTGTCCTTTGCTGGTGGAGGCGACAACTTTCAGCGGGAGCGCAGGAGGTGAACAAAAAGCCGAGGCATGCACGGGGAAAGACCAAAATTAACCCCTAAGACGGCTGAAAGAACAAAAGGCCCTTAAGTTAAAGCTCAAAACTTGTTTTAATTAGGGCATTTCGGGATTTAAATGTGTTTGAGATAATTGATTATGAGTTATACTCTGTCTTTGATTTGAGTTCATCTTAATTTGAGATTTACAGATATTGTGAACATTTAAAAACGAAATTAGAACATGGTCTACAATAAATGATGTTCTATGATTTCAGTTTTCAACGATTCTTCATCTTGATTTTATTGATGAATTGCCAACTCATGTTGCTATAAGAAGGTGTTCATTTTCATCCCCTCTTTGTTTATGAAATGTGTATTAAATAAAATCTCAAATGAGAGGTGTTGTTTTAGAGAACAACACCCAACTGCCTTCATTAAAATATTGTGAGTTTTATGCCAATAAAATCAAATATTGTGAGCAAAACCTACTCATAGTTTATTGCGAACTATCAAATAAAATCAGAGAAAGAATGAAAGGTTACAGCTGAAAACAACCAGGATATTTGTGCCACAAAAAAATAGGTCTTGCTAAAAAATATGCTCAGATCTAAATGGAAATAATATTTAGGGCATGCATGAAACTCATATTTAGGGCATGCATAATTAATTGCTGAAAATCAATTTATTTATGATTTGTTAAAGTAGCTGCAGGAGAATCAACAAACTACAGGAGAATGAATTTATTTATGTTAGGCCCAGCAAAAAATGAAATGAAATTGTTGCCCCGCTGGTGATTAGGAGTTTTGATACATACAAATTGACGAAGCTTAATAAACTGAAAATTTACATATTTGACAAATCTGAGTAGAAGAAATCAAATTATTATATAATCACTTCAAATTCCCGAGTAACATTAAATACCTAGGTTGCAGACAGTGGAGGTACTGGATTTTGAGTTGACTGAAGTTATATACCATTAGGATATATGCAAGCATTCGACCAAGCACTTAAGAAACAAAATTTGTACAAAGGCAATTCTGATCCATGAACTAAGAATAAAAGCAGGTAAATTTTCATAAACCTATAATGAAAGGTTGGGATCCTTAAGTTAACCAATTTTTGTATAAGAAAAAAAGAGTAAACGAATGGAATATATAACCTGTATAGATATATTTGAAAGCCAAGAATGCTATATTTTCATAATGTTTAATATTTAGTGCCCAATACTGTGAGATGTGATGGGAAGCAAGGCAGATGAAATGTTGAACCATCCAGGCAAGCAATCATACATCAAAAAAATCAACTTGTAAAGAAATGAAAATAAAATCTGAACCCAAAATTGGAATTAGAATCTTATAAATGGAATCATAATCTTACACAAAATAAGAGTAGCAAAACCTCAGAAAATGCATAGCTTGGAAAAACAAAAACAAAAAATGAAGAGCTATAATAGAAAATGAGAATGAAATAGAGAAGAATAGTGGATGCATCAAAACAGTGGATGCATACCTTTGAGGATCGAGCTGATGCAGACGCAGACGAAGAACAACAATGGAGGAGGAGTTTGCGAAGATCCCTTCGAGTGGAACTGCCCAGCAGCTGCAATAGTGGAGGAGTTTATGCATAAAAACAGAAAATGAAACCAAGCAATCATACATAAAAAAATCCACTTGTTAAGAAATGAAAAAAAAAATATGAACCCAAAATTGGAATTAGAATCGTATAAATGGAATCATAATCTTACACAAAGTAAGAGTAGGAAAACCTCAGAAAATGCATAGCTTCGAAAAATAAAAACAGAAAATGAAGAGCTTGAAAAATTAACTAAACTATAATAGAAAATGAGAATGAAACAGAGAAGAACAATGGATGCATACCTTTGAGGATCGAGCTGATGCAGACGCAGACGAAGAACAGCGATGGAGGAGGAGTTTGCGAAGATCCCTTCGAGTCGAACTGCCCAGCAGTTGCAAGAGTGGAGGAGTTTATGCATAAAAACAGAGAATGAAACCAAAGATGAGATCGCTAGAGAAGTGGATGCGTACCTTTGAGGATCGAGCTGATGCAGACGCAGACGAAGAACAGCGATGGAGGAGGAGTTTGCGAAGATTCCTTCGAGTCGAACTGCCCAGCAGTTGCAATTGTGGAGGAGTTCTTGAGGAACCGGGTGTAGAGGAGGATACTTGCAAGGGAGCTTTCTGCGGGGCTCTTCCGAGGGGAAGTAGGGTTATCGGCGGGTGGCAGTCGAGGAAGTGACGGTAGAGTGTAGGAATGGAGAAATTAGGAGGCTTGCTTGCTGGCAGAGGCGACCTTGCTATCCTTTGCTGGCGGAGGCGACAGCTTTCGGCGGGAGCGCGGGAGGTGAACAAAAAGCTGAGGCATGCACAGGGAAAGACCAAAATTAACCCCTAAGCCGGCTGAAAGACCAAAAGGCCCTTAAGTTAAAGCTCAAAACTTGTTTTAATGAGGGCATTTCGGGATTTAAATGTTACACCATGAGATGATTAGGGGTTTCCTTATATAATAAAGATATATATATATATATATATATGCATAAACCTCCTTTCCTCTAGACATTTTCAGAAGTAAAACCATATTTACAAAAGTATGGCATGAGTATACTACAACAGTTCACGCGGTTCCAATAACAGCATAAGAAAACACCAACCATGGAAACCATATTTATAGTATATAATTAAAAAGGAGAAACATCATGTAAAAAGAGCAGTTGTAAAAGTAACCTTAACTTATATGCGTACACACAAAACACATAAGCTAAGGGATCAAGCACTAAGGAAAACACATATAATAGATCCCATACTAATTTATACGATGAGATCTTTGTTTATGCAGGGATGTAATGCTATGTTGTGCAATGCAATAATGCAACTCACCCACCCGACAATGTACGTAAAGACCGTTAGTATGTCCCTAAGAACACACTGGGTATTCACGTACTATCTGGTAAGCACCACCTCTATCCCTCTTTTTGAGTCTCCACTCAGGTACACCCCATGGAGGCAAATGGGGGTAGTGGATCGGGTCCTCCACTCCTATTCTAGTAAGACGCCTCCCAGCCAAGACCTTATGTACCCCCCTAAGAACACACGGGGTATCTACATACTATCTGTTAAGGACGCCTCTTAATTGGAATTTCCCATGCCTCCAACTCACCAGACCACCAGTCCTCCACTTATAATACCGAGCCTACCGCTTGTAGAACTTAACCTGTCCTTCCTTATGCAATACTGAGCCTACTGCTCGAAGGACTTAACCCATCCTTCCTTATGCAAATCTATCCCTTATTTGGAAAGGGAACTAACTTATCAAGTTTCCCGTACTTAAATTACTCTTGTCTATGGTTTAGTTGAACTTAGGAGTTTTAGGGTTAATCCTGGACTTCCCGAGGCCTACCTAGTGAAGGGCTCACAATGGTACTAGGGAATACAATGGACTGAAGTCCAAATCCCCTTTTCTAGGATATTCACTCCTATTGGTGGCTACCCATCATTTTATTCCTGCCTCCTCTCTAGTAACTCTAGAATCCTAAGGTGGGTTACATTAGACCAGACAGACGAGCGTCGATGTTCAGTTGAACATCGAACCCTATCTTTCTTAGTGCCCTAACATTTTTGCATGTCATCACTCAATACTTACTTAAGGTCTGAACTCATACATTAATCACACTTATACTTTTTGATGGGTCCTTCCTCACATCTCTATCATATCAATGTCAATTCCCGAATTGATGATTTTACTAAACGCACCCAACCCCTCTCTTCTAATAAATGTCACTAATGGTTAATCCTTTAATCCATATATGTCTTCATAATGATCAAGGAGTTAATAGTTCTATGTGTGATGGGCAGGAGTAGTCTAAATCATATAATTCTATTTTTACTATTCGCAGACCGGTTTGCCTTTAAGTGAAACCACATGTCCTACCATGTTGACTATATGATTACTAACTAAGTATGAGATCATTTTAGTTCCAAAGATTCATATTAATGTCAAGGGTCTGCGTACAAATTTCTTTGATATTCCAACAATATTAATTCAAGGAATTAATTTCTTAAATCATGAGTCCAAATGCTACTTTGTGAAGGAAGCATGAAGTTTACACAAAGATTAATCCTAATAAAATTTCCATAGCTTCATACTGATAGAAAAAGACATGTACAAAGTTTCATAACAATCCAACATCAATAATTCAGGGATTTAATTTATCAAGTTATAAGTCAAAATGCTACTTTGAGAAAGAAGTATGAAGTTTACTGAGAGATTAAACCTAATAAAATTTCCATTGCTTCATACTGATATAAAAAGACCTTGTACAAACTTTCATAACAATCCACCATCAGTAATTGAGGGAATTAAGTTCTCAATTTGTAAGTCCAAATGCTACTTTGTGAACGAAGTATGCAGTTTACTCAGAGATTAATCCTAATAAAATTTAAATAGCTTCATACTAATATAAAAAGACCTTGTACAAAGTTTCATAACAATCCAGCATCAGTAATTCAGGAAATTAATTACTCAATTTATAAGCCCAAATGCTACTTTGTGAAAGAAGTATGATGATTACTTAGAGATTAAATCTAATAAAATTTCCATAGCTTCATACTGATATAAAAAGACCATATACAAAATTTCATAACAATCCAGCATCAGTAATTCAGGGAAATAATTTCTCAAGTTATAAGTCCAAATGCTACTTTGTGAAGGAAGTATGAATTTTACTCAGAGATTAAATCTAATAAAATTTCCATTGCTTCATACTGATATAAAAAGACTATATACAAAATTTCATAACAATCCAGCATTAGTAATTCAGGGAATTAATTTCTCAAGTTATAAGTCCAAATGCACCTTTGTGAAGGAAGTATGAAGTTTACATAGAGATTAAATCTAATAAAATATCCATTGCTTCATACTGATATAAAAAGACCTTGTACAAAGTTTCTTGACATTTCAGTAAGCTTTGACCCTATAAATACACACTTGGGGTCTATGTGACCAAATCATATGAAATCAAGTTTACTAGGGAAATAAACCCAAAGGTTGATGATTTTCTCTATAGAGTATTTTCTTATGGTCCTAAGTGCATGTTTAAATTTCAAGAATGTTGACCAAGGGAAAACCTTTAAATTCTCAAAACATCACTACTCAAGAACCTTATTGACCACCTTTCATCACTTAGACTTTTGGCATGTGAATTTTATTCATATACAAGAGTCCATTTGGGCTCAACCATTAACTAGGGCATATTCATGGTCTTATTATCATGCCACCCAAAACATGTGTTAAGATAAGTAGATTTACCTATGTAAATATAGTGCTACATGATAATATTATATGCACACCCAATTTCTCTTACACATGCATGTGGAATAAACCAACATGAAAAGGTCCAAATGACCTTAATGTTTTAACCATGTACTAAATTTGATCTAATTGACACACTACCCAAAATTTGGGTCAATTGGAGTTGATTTTCTCATGTAATTCTAATGCTACATGGTAATGCTATATGCACACCAAATTTCCCTTACACATGCATATGGACTAAACCAACATGCAATGGTCCAATTGACATTAAATTTTTAACTATGTACTAAATTTGATCTAATTGACATGCTACCCAAAATTTGGGTCAATTTGAGTTGATTTTCTCATGTAATTCTAATGCTACATGGTAATGTTATATGCACATCAAATTTCCCTTACACATGCATGTGGACTAATCCAATATGCAATGGTCCAAATGACCTTAAATTTTAACCATAGACTATTATTCACGTAACCAACCTCGCAAAGGAGATTTGGAGTGATTTGAGTCAAAATAACCCATAATATACACAATGCATGGTTTATTAAATTTCTACAAAAACTTTAGAAAATTTGCCCCAAAATTACAATTTTTCGGTACATAGTAGATCTAGGGTGCATACACATATGTTCAAATTTCAACTTCATATCAAATACCATATAAAAGTTATTCATTATATAAGATCTATCCTTCTCTAGGATCAGTCTTACCAATTCTGTTCTACAGAGAGTTGTAGGGCACCAAATGGCCTAATTTCACATTCTACAGCTAGTATACTCAAAGGCCTAAAAAAGTTTTCTCTGCCCACTTTCCATTTTAAGGACTCTAAGGGACTCAAAATTTGAGTACCAAAACCCAAATAATCTTTGACAAAATCTTGATATTTCATTTAATTGGGCTTCGTATAGCCATCATCTAAGATCCAATGGTTGGGGGTCATCATCCCCAACCAGCCAACAACCCAGGATGTTTGCGCCTGGGTCGGCTTTTGCTCAGATATTCCGGCCACCCACTCACCACCACGACCAACCACCATTGCCACCACCTTCATCAAGGTGGGGGCTACCGGGATCGGGCTTCAGGCAGGCCGACGGCGGCCGGTACAAAGATCTAGCACAGGAAAATTCTGACTGAATTTCAGCTGAAAGACAAGCTTGATCCCATCTCAATTGAGTTGGGATCTTCAATGTAAACACATGGGAAGCTAGCACAGATGGAGAGGGAGAGGAGCTTTCCTCGTTTTGAGCTGGATTGCTGGTGGTTGCATCGGTTGCCATTGCCAACCTCAGACTCCTTGGTGCCATGCCAATTTGGGCTTGCAAAGCTCAAAATTCCTCTCTGGAAGGTGGGCTCATCTCCTTGGGAAGCTCTGAAGATGATGGGGAGGAGAAAAGAGAAGGGGGTTGTGTATATGGCTTCATGCCATTAATGGCTCTCGGCCAACCCCCTCGCTGCCCACTCGGCTAATCCACTCCTCTCCCACATAGCCCAATATTGAGGGGAATTTACTCCCCAGCTCATAGAAGAGCTTGCGAAAAAGGAATGGGGTGCCATTTGGCACCCATCCCCGAAATTCCTCTCCATTGTCTTCTTCGCTTTTCTCTTTCTTTTTCCCTTAAATTGAATTCAAATTTCTTGGAGTCACCCACTGAATTTCGAATTTTAGAGGGCCCAAGGTTGAGATTTCATGTGATCTTGCTTATGGGCTCTTGGGTTTGGGCTAAGTCCAATTGATTTGGAGCTTGGGTTCACTTGACCCAAATAGGCCAAATTGTGGGAAATGGGTTTGGCTTGACCCAAGATCATTCCAACCAATGTGGCTGACCCACATTGGCTCCTTAGGCTCTAATGGACCTATTCCAAGGGCAAATTAGGTCATGGTAGGGCCATATGTGGTGTAATTACACTTTTTGAGCTTTAGGGGCAATTTGGTGATTTTGGTGATTTTGCCCTAATCTCCCAAAATTGAATGTGAATTTGGGTTCATTTAGGACTCATATACTCACCTTAGGGTTTAGGAGAGATTGGGCTAGGTCAAATTGGTCAATTGAGGGCCAATTGAACCATTTAAGGCAAAATTGTAATTTGGGGCAATTTGGTAATTTTGCCTAGTTTCCCAAAATTGGTTTATCCCAAGGGTCCGATGTGGACCTATTAGACTCCATAAGTAATCTTGTAGTGTTAGGGGTTATCAATTTCACCACATGTGACCAATTAAATGTCAAATTGAGGGAGTTAGCTCAATTAGGTCAAATTGGGGCTTTTGGTTAATTGGCCCAATTTCCCAAAATTGGTTTATCCCAAGGGTCCAATGTGGACCCATTATGCTCCCTAAGTAATCTTGGAGTGCTAGGGGTGATCAATTTGACCACATGTGACCAATTGAATGTCAAATTGAGGGTGTTAGCTCAATTAGGTCAAATTGGGGCTTTTGGGTAATTGGCCTAATTTCCCAAAATTGGTTTATCCCAAGGGTCCAATGTGGACCCATTAGACTCCCTAAGTAATCTTGGAGTGTTAAGGGTGATCAATTTGACCACAAGTGACCAATTGTATTTCAAATTGAGGGAGTTAGCTCAATTAGGTCAAATTGGGGGTTTTGGGTATTTGAACTAATTTCCCAAAATTGACCAATTCCATTAGGTCCATTCTGTCTCATTAGCCTATCCTAGTGTTTAGGAAGGTGTGGTGTGGTTAATTTAACCATACTCAGGTGAATTGACCTATACTAGGGTGAAGTATGTTAAGTTGAGCCTTTTTGTGTAACTTGACCTAGTCAGGTCAAATTTCCTATAGTGATCAAGGGGCACCCTTTTTGGTTCAAGGAAACATTTATGTCACCAAGCATGCTCTAATTCAGCCTAGGGGTTTCCCCATGGTTATAGGTGAAGCTTATGATACTTTAGTCCTCCTGAGTTAGCCTTAAATTCTCCTTAAATTGGAATGACACATGGTGGCTAAGTGCACACCATGGTGTTCTCCACCAATTCAACTTGTTGCCAAGGCACCCTAGGTCACTTACCCTATTTTTGTCATGACTTGGTCATAACAAAAATTCCCTAGGGTTCTAGTAGTTTGTGGGATGTAACATTCTTCTTGCTGGATTTTGAGTTCAACATCATGGGTTTTGAGATTCCTAATGAGGCTCTCGATATGGAGCTATCTCAGATCGTGCAACTCAGAGATGGTCATCGCTTTTGAATTGAACTTCAAAGGGAGATACCGAAGGATTTTCCTCACCAAGTCGCTACTGGAGAAAGTTCCCCCAAGTACTTTTGAGGCAATGATGATCTGGGTGAACCGTGTGTACATCTAGTTTATATCCTTGTGTACATCCATTCTGAACTTTTATACTACAGCTCTAGTTGGAATAACTTCGAGTCCTTAACCTGCGAAGTACCTTTATGAGTTATTTCCAATTAATTCCATATATCATAAGCAGTTTTGCAAGCACAAACTCGATTGAATTCAGTTCTATCTAAAGCCCAAAATAAAGCGTTCATTGCTTTAGCATTATTTTACAAGTAGTTTTATCTCCATCATCCCATTTATCTTTGGGATTTTCCATGGTTATTTATCCAACTACAAATGTAGGAATATAATGTTGCTCAACCCAAGCCCAAACTTCTAGTTCTCTAGTAGTTATAATCTGATCTAGTAAACATCATAGGTATTCTAATCCCTTGCCCCTCATGAAAAGCGAAATCATGGAGCACCATTATTCCTGGTTGTTAGACCGTTTTGGAATAACCTAGCTCTGATACCACTTGCTGGATCTGTAGGCTCCCTAAGAGTGGGGTGAATAAGGGTTTTAAGATATTTTAAATATATATATAAAAGTAGTTACAATGTAAAAATATTATACGCAATATTTTTAACAAAGCTTGACTTTTATCCTTTGAGAGAATAGCCTTTGGTGAGAAGTGTTTAGAGGAGAGGTTAAATCTCTATGGCTACTGCCAGTGGTAAGTACTAAAGCCTGGCGTTAGTAACAGAGATTTCCCTTTGTCTTAGAATACCAAGATCAAAAATATGATGAGCAAAATAGAATGAAACAATTTTATATCAGAAATATGATTACAAAAATTTAATCCCAATCACGCTTGAAATCGAGGCGATCGTAAGAAACCTTTTTGTTTTATATGATTACAAGATATTGGAAGGAAGATCAAAACTCTAAGTTGCTCCACTACTTTTAGTAAACATGATATAGATAGGCTGGAATACAAAAGAAAAGATTCTTCCAAATGATAGATAACTCAATCGTCCATGTATTAAAAGTTTGAAAGGTGGCAGTTGAACCTTTTGATTTGACGATGGTAAAAGTGAAAGCTACTAAGTGAACAAGAGCTGTGACAAAGTATGTGAATAAATAACAACCAACAAAGCATCTCATCACGAACCATAGATCCTTTGAGATCCTGACTTGCCCGCCAACCGTGAATATTGTTCTTCCACATCTATCAATCCCAAACTGATTCTTTCTTTTTTTTATAAATGTTGTCACCACTGTTGTCAACAAATTGCTCACATGAAAAAACCAATACATATCAAGGTAGGCTTCTTCGTATTATTGCAATGAATTAAAGATTATGAAAGAGAAGGAATAGATGTAATGTATCATTACACCTGCAAAGTTAATATAGCATAGGTCTGGCTAAGCCCCCACAACATACCACATCCACAAGTTAAATACTATAAAGTGGCACAAAACTAAAACTACTTCTATAACATTTAAATAATAGCAAAAGCATATAGTTTCAATATAGAATGCTTGCTTGTACAACTAGGAATTAAATAAAGTTCGTTATTATGGTCTTATATCACATCAAATAAAAAAGCAAACTTGAAAAAAATCATCACACTTCATCTGCTAGCGGGACAGAAATGCAAAAGTGGAAAAGTTAAACTATTATTTTCCTTGAGCAACTTTGGGTTGTAGCCTGCTAAAATCCGCCACGTGCTATGCTACTTACAAACATGCACAAGTTAGGGAAATGAGGGTGGTCAGCTATGAGCTGACGATAAACCGTGTAACCCCTTGGCCATCGTAGCAAACTCTGGGAGGAGTCACTACACGCCTACAAGTACGAACATATAGCAAGCAATATGTATCCAAAGAAGAAAGTATAGATATATTACAAAAGGCAAAGGTTCATAATCAATTAATTTATGAGGTTGAGCATTATATAAAGGGGATCATGGGAATGCAATTTCATGATTGTTTGGTTCACCTGAAGTTTCATCGCAATCACCTATCATAACATTATATGAAGCTACATTATAGAATTCACAAAATAAATATAGGAGTCCTGGGTACTCATAACCATACAACCTCATGATCTCATGGCATAAACAACAATAAGAACTCGATGAGGAGATTTAGGTCATCTCACCCATGAGTGTCATGATAGGAGGTCTAGGGTCATCTCCATTCCATTGTTTAGTAGGAGGTTTAGGTTCATCTCCTCAAGGATCCATTGTAGGAGGTCAATGTTCATATCCATGACTGGATCTTTACCCGAGGTCTAGATTCATCTCCATCTTCAATCACAACACAAATAGGAAGCCCAATTTAGCTTTAAACATCATTCAATTAATTCGAATATAGGTATGATCACCTGCATTCCTACTCTCACATTTGGTGGATAGCAACTACAATCTAGCCATCTCTGCACCGTAGAATCCCCAATTTACCATTCCATGGCCTTCAAATCACGTAATCATGAATCTATCAACATTATCAAGACACTCTCGTGGTCGTCGAACAACAATTAATTCGTAATTATTATCACGTCGCTGAATCCACTAAGGGACATTTTAAAGGTCGTTAACATAGGGTTTCCTTGGAATATCTAAAGATCCCCAAATCCACAACCTCACATACATTATGACATTTATCTCAGAGATATTTTCAGGCATGAAAAATAGGTTAGCCCTACATGCAAACGTCATAACAACATCATCGATCTGGACCCATGGCCATGGGTAGGCTTCACACACCATGCCTAAATCCATAACATTTATTGGATTTCTAACTCTCATGTCAAGGATGCAATCTCACGCCTTAGAGTTCTAGAAAACCAAAGGAGTTCATACCCTCCACTAATTAGTGTAGGAGACTCTTAAATGCAAGAAAAACATGAAAGAAATGACATACATTGGTCCTAAGACTAGGGAGAGGCATTTTTACCATTGGAACTTACTTTGGCATCATGGAAACATTGAAAGAGTGGGAGGAAGATTACCGAAAAAGAAGTTCTCCCAACAAAATCATCCTGGCTCATCATTTGGAGGTTCGAATCACCTCCAATAGCACTATCTTCCAAGACATAGTTCTCTTTCTTTCCTTCCCCTCTCCACTCTCTCGAACAATCAAAATGAGGATGAAATAGCCCTAATTAGCTACCTTTATGACCTAAATGGTCTAATGAAACAATCTAAACCATGCTGGGTTTTCTACACACCATAGTGTGAAAGCACATCGCATGTGTGCAGCGGAATATACAAATATGAACAACCCTAAACAGTTAAAGGGTTTTGCGATTTCATGAATCTCGAAATAGAAGAAGCAACACTTTGTGATATACCTGAAAGGGATTTAGTTAATACTCAATCGAGGTGCTCCACAATAAAATCCTGAGAACAAACGTCGAGTTCCGAGAATAGATAAGGATATGCGCCTCTATAGAAGTTCACATGATTGAAGAACTACCCTAGCTTCTTGTCGAACAAGAACTAGGTCGGAGAAGAAAAGCCTTCTATATTTCCCACGGACTGCTAGATCCATCAAGGGGAAAGGCGGTGGCGGCGATTACAGGTTGCAGAAAATCTTGGTCGGTCGGAACGATTCCGTCGGCTTGCGGAACACTTCTGTTTCTCTGAAAATTACAAAAGCAGATAGCACATACCAAGGCATAAAATCGTGTCCCATTTATACCCAGGAGAGAAAGAAGATATTCGCACACCTGAGATTAATATTGGAGTAAACACAGAATTCATCGAAATGAATAAAATTCATCGAGACAATTTATAGATTCGTCGAGTATACCTGATTCGTCGAGACCATTCGACGAATTGATTCGACAAACATATCCAATTCGTCGAGATATTTCTATGAATTAATATATTTCGTCGACACCATTCGATGAACTATTTTGTAAAGTAGATCTAATTCGTCGAGACCATTCGACGAATTGATTCGACGAAGATATCCAATTCGTCGAGACATTTCGACGAATTGATATATTTCGTCGAGACATTCTAGACGACTAGTCTAGAAAATCTATCAACATGCTCCATACAATATTCACAATACCTGTGGAGCATTTAGTCGACTCAGCCTAACTCCAATAAGTCATAGGATTGGTCCTTCACTCATATCCAATATGAGTAAGGCCAACACAATCTTTCCTCCAACTTCTCCAAACACTCTTGTGTGTGACCCCATAGGCTCATATCGCGTTGGAAGTGAGACTAAATGCTTGACCACTTCCAGATCACCTTGGAAACACAAACAAACCATTATATAAAAAATCCCCCGAATTCATGGCATAGAATGAGCTGAAAATTTCTATTTTGGAATTGTACATGGAATGGCACATGGAAAAGTTGTATGTCAGGCCTTATTCCTCTATATAGGGCATGAGAGACAAGGTGTGATTCTTGGGCATGGAAAGACCTTTGTTCATGACTTGGTCAAGTCGTGTGCACTGTCGTGTCCACAGACATGACCATGTACACGGCTTGACCCAAGCCATGTTGAGGGTCGTTGAAATATTTAGTTGCCAAGCTAAATCACCTAGAGGGGGTGAATAGGTGATAACATCATCTTTTGAGGAATTAAAAATTTGATAAAATAGACGCACAAAAAGCAAATCACAAACACAGATGACACAAGGAATTTATTGTGGTTCCCCGTTCTTGGGTACTCCACTTGTCGGCCTCGCCAATCTAGCACCTCAGCTAGACTTGACTACTTCACTATAACTCAGATCAAGAATGACCCTACAATCTCGGAGTCAACACTCCTACAACTCGGAGACAAATATCCTACAAACTCGGAGAAAATCTCTCTTACAACTCGGAGAAAAACCTCTCCTACAACTCGAAGACAAACCTCTCCTACAACTCGGAGAAAAACTTCTCCTACAACAAATGTAAATTGAGATTGATACAATACTTATCAATACAATAACAAATCTGAAAACCCTGAGAGATCTTCTTCCTTCTTGAGGCTTGAAAAGCTGACTTGTTGTTGATGAGAAAGAATTGAAAATAACTCCGATCTGACCTTCTACGATTCGACTTGATCCAATAGATACAGTAGAGGATGGAGCAATGATCAATCAAACCTTTTCTTCAACTGGAGACAATTGATTCAGAACAATAGATCGATCTCCAGCAATGGCGACAGGCGGAGGCACTTTCTCGTTCTTACGGATCGAATAGAAATTAGGTTTAAAGATTAGAATGATTGATGCTTGATTAATCCTTAAAAGAGAGCCCTATATAGCGAAGGACTTAACGACATTATGTAACATCCTCGTGCGCGCTAGGCCCCTATGATGAAAATATAGCTTACATTTTGATTTGGGGTACATTTATGTTGCTGGGGTACATTTAGTTTGGAATTGCACATTGGTGTGCGCATAGCGGAAATTTATGAGCAGAGATCTTGATGGATAAATTATATATAAATATATATATATATATGTATGATATTCTGTGAATTTCATTAGTGATTTGGATAGAAACTTATGAGCGGAAAATATAGTAAAATACCAGGTAGAAAATGAGCGGCCAACTTAATTACGTTCGACGAATATCGAAGGGATAGTTGCGCTCGACGAAATAATTGATGCAGCCATGATCAAAGAAGTCTGCCTGCGTTCGACGAAATTCGTCGAACGGCGTTCGACGAAATTCGTCGAACGGAGTTCGACAAAAATCGTCGAACGGCGTTCGACGAACAGCGTCCTTCAGCGGTAGAAGAACTTAGCAGCCGTTCGACGAAAATCATCGAACAGCGTTCGACGAAAATCCCAGTGCTCGACGGAGTTACAGTTCCCGTTCGACGATTCTTGGCTCTTTCTTCCCGTCGCCCAATAAAGCTTAAATGCTTAATTTTTTATGATTATTTTAGACCAGAAGTGGATACCTTGTCCAATAAGAAGCCGACACCTATATTTGGAGTTCCAAGGCTTACTCTCTTCTCTCTTAACACAAGAGCTGCTGGTCTGATTACCCGACAGATCTCCTTCTTCTTATCTTCATCTTCTCCCTCTCCTTCTTCTTCATCTCCTTCCCTCCCACCTGATGGTTTTAACGTAAGGTTTTATTCATGGAGCTTTGGAGGAGCAAAGCTTGGAGAGGCATTTGGAGCTTGACCGACCACCACCCATGCTTCCATCAAGATGAGCTCCGACCTTGGCCATAAAATCAGGTGACTTCCTCCCCTCTCCCTTGGTGCTAGCCTCTTAGATCACAATAGGAGAGATGAAGGCTCAAGAGAGCTTCTCGTGTGAGCTTTAATGGAGTTTCTTTAGGAAGCCCAAGCCGGAAACTCAAAAATTAGGGCATCGTTCGCCGCGAGGTTCTAGGAATCATTTCTTCTCTTCAAGAGGAAGAGATGGGATTTGATTTGGGGCAAACCCATGGTCGTTGAGGGAGAGTGAAGGGAATGATAGTTAGGGATTTTAAAAGGGTGAAATGACCTAACACATGTTTGGGGGAAGATGATGGATAATGCTCTGTTAAATAGGTTTGTCCTTTATGGCATATTGTGTAGTGAAGTTGATAATAGCCCCTTGCAAAATTCATAACATTGCACTTGGTAAATAAGGGGTGAAATTGTGCGCAGCTGTGTTTAAGCCAATTTTTGGGCTTCTTCCCACTGGAACTAGGTTCCAGGCTCAATATGGAAGTTGTAGCCCTCGGAAAGAGCTTTTCCAACGATAGGTTATGCGTTTTCTGAAGTGACTTGTAGCTCCCTAAAGGTCCAGTCGAGTGGACTGTCCAGAAAGCGGGAAATTGTTTAAGTGCGTGCTGTTTTTGCTGTCCAGGTTTCTGCAGTTGACTTTGGAGCAGATTTTAGGTAGGATCCACTTGGATCTGGGTTTAGGACTCAACATGAATGTTGTAGCCCTTGGAGAGAGCTTTCCAAAATGGGGTGGCACATAATTTGGGGTGGATAAATACTCCCAGAATCCCATTTTTGTTAATCAGCGTCGTTGTGGTTTAAATTGCGATAATCTTTGGGGATATCTTTTATAATACTTGTCCGACGCTCTTAATAGTCGTAGAAATCGAATTGATGATATTGTGCTGACCCTTGTTGAATTTCATGAGTTGTGGGAGAGTACTTGTTGTGATTTCGCCAACCGTAGTTCGTTCTCGCTTCGCTCTGGGAATATTAACTAGGAATGCCGACGTGGCTATTGTTTGGAGAAAAATCTATATTCTCCAATTTAATGAGGAAATGAGTGCCCAGATTTACGTGTCAATTGGGCGGAGCATGGGCGAATGGCATGATGTATGGAATGAGGCATCGCGATGAATAATCGAATAAAGACTTTGACGATATGTTTACAATAATGCGCACATCGATCGATCACCCAGCGAAGAGTGTGGTTTGGTGATAACCCCTAAAATGCGATAAACATCTCATTGTGATAAAGTGAGCCGTAAATTGAGGGCGAGAGGTGAATGTTGATGACATGTGAGATATGCTTGGAAATCCCGAACGTTATCTTGGGGATTCTTGGCGCATGATTGGAAGACGTGCTTCTATGAATGATCGCCTCGCTAGATAAGCAACGGGATGATGCGTATTGGTAGTAACCTCTCAAGAATGTGAATAGTTCAACTAGGTTGAACTTGTGTGAACAGAGCCTACGGGCAGAACGTGTTAATATGATGAGTGCTTGTGAGCACCGGTTGTGAACGGAGCCAACAGGAAGAACGTGTTAATATGATGAGTGCTTGTGAGCACAGGTTGTGAACGGAGCCTACGGGCAGAACGTGTTAATATGAGGTGTGCTTGCGAGCACCGGTTGTGAATGGGCCTACGGGCAGGACGTGATAGTATGAATGTGCAGGTTTTCACACATGGTGGTGTAGTGATCCTCATGGGAGGATAGGTTGTGGCGGGTCTACGGGCTCGCTAGTCATGACACCGACAGGAGCCGGCAGTTAGACTCAAACCGGTTGGGTTGGAATGTCTTGGTGTCCATCTACCCAATAGATCCCCTCCGCGTCTTGAAGACCCCGCAGGAATGCGGGTAGTACGCAGGGTCTCCGCTATGAACAAGAGCGTCGAGGCGTACATAGGCCTAGGACCGGTAGTGTTCATACCCTCCTAGTAGTGGCGAAGCCCGTGCCACTACCACCGTCTGTCCACGACGGGGGGTGCCTGAGTGGTTAGCTACCCTCGAAAAGTGGGAACTAAAGGTCTGTGTCGACATAGCAAATGCGCTTGGAGAAGTCATCATATCATAATCATCGCACCATATTCATATCATAATCATTGCACCGCATTCGTATCATAATCATTGCAGTGCACAGCAATGGATACTCATCATATAAACTTGTATGGGCATCTTTATATGATGAGTTACCTTTATATGCAGACCCTTAACTTATAAGCTTGTATGGGCATCCTTATAAGTTAAGTTCAATTCAGCTCTGTGATACTTTATCTATGTCCTGTTACTAGTACGATTTTGATACTCTGCTTATGCTTTCTATTTCCAGTACTTGCATTTATAACTGCTGCTACTTATATATATACTTATGAACAGCTTGTTAGTGCCATTGCAAGTACTTGGGTACTTATACAACCGACACATATGAACAACCCTTCCTGTCACCTGTTTTGTATACTATTGCTAATATTGCAGCTTCTATTCAATTCTACCGCCCGGTGCCTTGGAGTCACCGGGGGAGCGGATGTGAAGCCACTTAGTCTTTATGACTAACGGTTGCTACGTCCCTCTTTTTAGGAGTGCGCCCTGGAGCCGCAGCGCACGGCGCAGGAGGAGGACAGTCAGGTCAGGACGACAGGGCCGGAAACAGCGATACCCTCAGTACCGGCAGTGGCTGACGTGAGTAGTAGTTTTGAGATGTAGCCCCTTTGGGCATCTTTTGTGATACTCTGATATATTTTGCAGGAGCTCGTGGAGCTACCTTTTTGTATAATTATGGAATCTACTTATGCGAATTTTATATATCTATATGTGGCTTCTTGTTTTAGTTTATTGATGGGTTGGCGCTGTTGAGTTGGTTTAGCCGGCGGGATAGGCGTCTTGTGGAGGTGGCTAGCCCGTGAGTTGGCGCTTCCGCAAGGCGGCTGTCTTGGGCATAAGACTCCCCTCGGTCGTGTTTTGTGTTCTGTGAGGGGTGTCTTACAAATGGTATCAGCTTGCAACGATCCTGAGATAAAGAAGTCCATTAGACCACTAGGCTACCCCAGCTAGCTAGATCAGTTTGAGGACAAACTGATGCAGCGGAAGCGGTGGTGTGCCCATGTGTAATTCGCTATAAGTATGTCCGCTTTTTCTTATAGAAAGTGCCACCTAAGCCAAACTCGTACCCTTACGTATAGATGCTGGCTCATCCCGAGATAGTAATTTGTTTTCCCATTCCAACAGTCAGAGTTGGTTGGGCATATGACACCTTCTTGGTCGACTTAGCAGGATAGGTCATGACGTATCCTAGCCTTATACTGATCTTGGGGATGATTGGGCCAAGCAATAAGTGACATTGAGTGACTAAGGGAAGAGTTTAACGTAAGTGTAAATGCTGGAGACTCACACCCTGAGATTTCTACCCTAGAAATGGAGTAATATTATCACCTTACACAAAACATTAGGGAAATCTAAATGAGATTGGTGCCTGTAGTCTTTTATCAGCTTAGTAAGAGACCACCAAGCGTGTCTTTTATACTGTATGTGGATACCTCTCACTTCTATTTATGTAGAAGGTTTCATCTGGAGAAGTTACGATAAGAATTCGGATCCAGAGAAGGCTTATTTTGGGAAGAATGTGTTATATTGGTGGTAGAAGAAACTCAGTCGAAGAGATATGGGGGCTTATCTCTTCGTTTATTGGGCTAGTTATGTACCATCTTGGATCCCTTGAGGAGTTAGAATCTTTGTAATTTTTGACATTGGAAGTTTTGATCCTTGAGAGTTAATTCACCTTAAGCAAAGCAGACTGCTAAGGCCGTGTTTGGGTTGATGGAAATTTTATTAGCGGAATAAGAGAGGAAAGCATTTTGAAGATGATAATTTTCTCTATATTATTTTAAGATTATGTGGATAAGTAACGAGAAGAGTAGTAAATTTACACTTTGGGGATATGCAGCGATGTTGTGATAACATTATAACTGGGGAGTTAATGGAATTTCGTGCATGCATTGTGGGTATGATGATACACTACCCCTGAGTTTGGAAATTCTTGGGGAACATTCCCTTAGTGTTGTAATTACATGACATTGGGAAATTAATAAGAGTTGGCGGCGGAGTCAACAAGATTAATACGACTTGATTGACGTTCTAAAATTCTAAAAGGTTTTATAAAATAAAAATGCATGCCATGGATGATCGTTGGCAGGAATGGTAGGGCGCTTGTAATGGATTTAATTTAGTTTATCGCATTGTGAAGTATGCCCTACAGTTGGTGGTCTGCATAACTCGTGTCGAAGGGAAATCATCCCGAGCCTCGCACCTTGGCTCTTGTTAAGTTCAAACATATATAAATATACCGGGTGATTGGATGTTATTTGCGCATGCTCTCATTACAACGAGATGCAGCATGGTCGTCGCCATAAAATTTGAATTCCTACATTACGACTGATATATAAGTACGTCGATACGGGGATCTATAGGGTAAGAACTTTAAGTCGAGGAAGGTATGCCCCTAAGGTTTGTGCCCATGCGTGAGAAGAATGTACCATATGGGCGGTGGAAGAAATTTAGTCCAAAAACGTAAGGGGGCTTGTCCCTTCGTTTATTGGCCTATTTAAGTGCCGACTTTGTTTTCCCGTAGATCCTGTTCATTCGAATAGTACGTGAATGATGATGATTGGATTCGTGATAACCTCTCAGTATGGGTGAGAGCGTCAAGGGTGTTGAGACACGCCGTGAAGAGAACACGTGAATTGAATAGCGAGGATAAGTTGAATTTACTTATTTAAGAAGATATGAATATGCCTCTATACGTACAGGTATGTATACGTGTAATTGTATTGCCTCGACCAGGCAGTCCACTAAAGACTCTGTGCTGAGACCCAATCATTGGATAAGGTTTTTGTTCACGGTTTAGGAGCCCTTAAATGAAAGGAATTAAATCACGAGATAAAAGTTGCACAAATTTTTGAATCCGATGCAAATCTAGGTAGAACCGGGAGTAGACGAAAGCAACAATTGACTCGAGGGCATGTACTATTAGAAGGGAATGATGTGATTAAAACCCATGCGAGGTGTAGAGTCATGGATTCACCTTACTTTGAGCCTCGATAGCGATTTATAATATCACCAGAATCAATTGATATGCATTATCGGATGATCATGTGCGGAATTTGGAAACAGAAAAGCTTCCTGAGCTTAAACTCTTGAGCTAGTAACGTCATTTTTGGTAGTTGATGGGTTGAGAGGGCATAATGTCATGGCAAGTATGGTGAGGTGATCATAATGATTATTGAAACTTAATATCAAGTGGAGGTCATGCTAAGTGGAAAAGATCCGTGATGTATGAATGGTTGCGTCGGACGAGATGACATTGTTAGAAGCAATTGATAATGAAATAGATAATGATGGTTGTACGAGAAGATGAGATTGGTGCTTGCTTCTACTTTTTTTTAATACAAAAGAGAGACGATCTTACGGGTGCAATAACTGTTTGGGTATTTGAGGTTTGACCCAAGGATATGATGTCATGAATTTTATGGTTGATCACCCGTTTGAATTGAGGTTATCAACTATCTATTTTATGTTGGAGTTTTCCTTGGACTATATGATTATGGATAAGTTTTGATGTTTTGGCGGGCTAAACCTCCTGGAAATTATCCTTAATAATTCTTGATGGTTCGAGGGAAATTGGATCTAAATTTCCCCGGAAATTTTGTTTTCTAATTCTTGGCGGTTTGGAGAATTAGATTCTACATTTCCTAGGAGATTATTTATAGTATTCTCCTTATATTTTGGCTGTTGGGGTATACTCCAAAAATTTTTGATCGGCAAATCTCATTCTCCTTTAGTGGTTGTTGGGCTTGTTGCGCCAAGAAATTTGTTCTTTTGGAACTTCCTTGGTTTGTGTTAGCAGCTATGTGGTATTCCCTTGGTTTCATGACTTGCAGCTATCTTGGCTTCCCTTGATTTATATGCTATAATTTCTGTCCAGAATATGTGCCCTGCTCTGCTCGATTTCTTCCAGGATTATATATTCGCATCCGCCCCATTTCCTTCCAGATTATAAGCTTCACATTGCCTACATGTTTTAGTATTTGGAATTTATTTGGAAATTCATGGCTAGTGGCTCTTTGTTTTCTCCTTCCAGGTTTTTGAAATTTGGATTTTGTTTGGAAATTCAGGAAGTTTATTCTTGGCAGTTATTGAATTCCTTTCATAGTATCATAATTAGCAACTATGTTGATCATGTTGGATGTCTTAGTAAGTTCACTTGAAATATGAAATTCTTCATCCATATGCTAGGAATTACTTGGGTACTTGCTAAGATTGGTGTTGTGCAAGAAAAACTCTTCATTATTTCCCCTTTCCCCTTTTCTGTTGCTTTTCTGGTATGGAGTTTTATGCTGGCGGATCTCTTTACTTAATTCATTTATTTGGGGCTTATGATGGCAGTTCTATTTACCCAGATTCTAAACTCCTGCACCTGATCCCAGGCTGTTTTATTTATGATCTTAGACCAATCAGAATTGTAATTGTGGCTGCTTCTTAAGTTTTGTCTAATTGGGGCTGCTTTGTAATCATGTGCCCCTATTAGCTATTTACCAATATTTCCATCCTGTTTGGTTTTGCTGTGGTGCTGCATATAGTACTATCAGGATTATTTCTGTTTGGGTAATGTTGACTGATTACATGTTGGATAATCATGTGGATCTAAACCCCCCCTAACCTCAACTTAAATTTCGGGGACGAAATTGTTTCTTCGTTTATTGGATTTGTAACATCCCCGTGCGCGCTAGGCCCCTATGATGAAAATATAGCTTACATTTTGATTGGGGTACATTTATGTTGCTGGGGTACATTTATTTTGGAATTGCACATTGGTGTGCGGATAGCGGAAATTTATGAGCAGAGATCTTGATGGATAAATTATATATAAATATATATATATATATGTTTGATATTCTGTGAATTTCATTAGTGATTTGGATAGAAACTTATGAGCGGAAAATATAGTAAAATAGCAGGTAGAAAATGAGCGGCCAACTTAATTACGTTCGACGAATATCGAAGGGATAGTTGCGCTCGACGAAATAATTGCTGCAGCCGCGATCAAAGAAGTCTGCCTGCGTTCGACGAAATTCGTCGAATGGCGTTCGACGAAATTCGTCGAACGGAGTTCGACGAAAATCATCGAACGACGTTCGACGAACAACGTCCTTCAGCGGTAGAAGAACTTAGCCGCCGTTCGACGAAAATCGTCGAACAGCGTTCGACGAAAATCCCAGCGCTCGACGAAGTTACTGTTCCCGTTCGACGATTCTGGGCTCTTTCTTCCCGTCGCCCAATAAAGCTTAAATGCTTAATTTTTTATGATTATTTTAGACCAGAAGTGGATACCTTGTCCAATAAGAAGCCGACACCTATATTTGGAGTTCCAAGGCTTACTCTCTTCTCTCTTAACACAAGAGTTGCTGGTCTGATTACCCGACAGATCTCCTTCTTCTTATCTTCATCTTCTCCCTCTCCTTCTTCTTCATCTCCTTCCCTCCCACCTGATGGTTTTAACGTAAGGTTTTATTCATGGAGCTTTGGAGGAGCAAAGCTTGGAGAGGCATTTGGAGCTTGGCCGACCACCACCCTTGCTTCCATCAAGATGAGCTCCGACCTTGGCCATAAAATCAGGTGACTTCCTCCCCTCTCCCTTGGTGCTAGCCTCTTAGATCACAATAGGAGAGATGAAGGCTCAAGAGAGCTTCTCGTGTGAGCTTTAATGGAGTTTCTTTAGGAAGCCCAAGCCGGAACCTCAAAAATTAGGGCATCGTTCGCCGCGAGGTTCTAGGAATCATTTTTTCTCTTCAAGAGGAAGAGATGGGATTTGATTTGGGGCAAACCCACGGTCGTTGAGGGAGAGTGAAGGGAATGATAGTTAGGGATTTTAAAAGGGTAAAATGACCTAACACATGTTTGGGGGAAGATGATGGATAATGCTCTGTTAAATAGGTTTGTCCTTTATGGCATATTGTGTAGTGAAGTTGATAATAGCCCCTTGCAAAATTCATAACATTGCACTTGGTAAATAAGGGGTGAAATTGTGCGCAGCTGTGTTCAAGCCAATTTTTGGGCTTCTTTCCACTGGAACTAGGTTCCAGGCTCAATATGGAAGTTGTAGCCCTCGGAAAGAGCTTTCCAACGATAGGTTATGAGTTTTCTGAAGTGACTTGTAGCTCCCTAAAGGTCCAGTCGAGTGGACTGTCCAGAAAGCGGGAAATTGTTTAAGTGCGTGGTGTTTTTGCTGTCCAGGTTTCTGCAGTTGACTTTGGAGCAGATTTTAGGTAGGATCCACTTGGATCTGGGTTTAAAACTCAACATGAATGTTGTAGCCCTTGGAGAGAGCTTTCCAAAATGGGTGGCACATAATTTGGGGTGGAGTAAAACTCCCAGAATCCCATTTTTGTTAATCAGCGTCGTTGTGGTTTGAATTGCGATAATCTTTGGGGATATCTTTTATAATACTTGTCCGACGCTCTTAATAGTGGTAGAAATCGAATTGATGATATTGTGCTGACCCTTGTTGAATTTCATGAGTTGTGGGAGAGTACTTGTTGTGATTTCGCCAACCGTAGTTCGTTCTCGCTTCGCTCTGGGAATAATAACGAGGAATGCCGACGTGGCTATTGTTTGGAGAAAAATCTATATTCTCCAATTTAATGTGGAAATGAGTGCCCAGATTTACGTGTCGATTGGGCGGAGCATGGGCGAATGGCATGATGTATGGAATGAGGCATCGCTATGAATAATCGAATAAAGACTTTGACGACATGTTTACAATAATGCGCACATCGATCGATCACCCAGCGAAGAGTGTGGTTTGGTGATAACCCCTAAAATGCGATAAACATCTCATTGTGATAATGTGAGCCGTAAATTGAGGGAGAGAGGTGAATGTCAATGACATGTGAGATATGCTTGGAAATCCCGAACGTTATCTTGGGGATTCTTGGCGCATGATTGGAAGACGTGCTTCTATGAATGATTGCCTCGCTAGATAAGCAACGGGATCATGCGTATTGGTAGTAACCTCTCAAGAATGTGAATAGTTCAACTAGGTTGAACTTGTGTGAACGGAGCCTACGGGCAGAACGTGTTAATATGATGAGTGCTTGTGAGCACCGGTTGTGAACGGAGCCTACGGGCAGAACGTGTTAATATGATGAGTGCTTGTGAGCACCGGTTGTGAACGGAGCCTACGGGCAGAACGTGTTAATATGAGGTGTGCTTGCGAGCACCGGTTGTGAATGGGCCTACGGGCAGGACGTGATAGTATGAATGTGCAGGTTTTCACACATGGTGGTGTAGTGATCCTCGTGGGAGGATAGGTTGTGGCGGGTCTACGGGCTCGCTAGTCGTGACACCGATAGGAGCCGGCAGTTAGACTCAGACTTGTTGGGTTGGAATGTCTTGGTGTCCATCTACCCAATAGATCCCCTCCGCGTCTTGAAGACCCCGCAGGAATGCGGGAAGTATGCTGGGTCTCCTCTATGAACAAGAGCGTCGAGGCGTACATAGGCCTAGGACCGGAAGTGTTCATACCCTCCTAGTAGTGGCGAAGCCCGTGCCACTGCCACCGTCTGGCCACGACGGGGGGTGCCTGAGTGGTTAGCTACCCTCGAAAAGTGGGAACTAAAGGTCTGTGTCGACATAGCAAATGCGCTTGGAGAAGTCATCATATCATAATCATCGCACCGCATTCATATCATAATCATTGCACCGCATTCGTATCATAATCATTGCATTGCACAGCAATGGATACTCATCATATAAACTTGTATGGGCATCTTTATATGATGAGTTACCTTTATATGCAGACCCTTAACTTATAAGCTTGTATGGGCATCCTTATAAGTTAAGTTCAATTCAGCTCTGTGATACTTAATCTATGTCCTGTTACTAGTACGATTTTGATACTCTGCTTATGCTTTCTGTTTCCAGTACTTGCATTTATAACTGCTGCTACTTATATATATACTTATGAACAGCTTGTTAGTGCCATTGCAAGTACTTGGGTACTTATACAAACGACACATATGAACAACCCTTCCTGTCACCTGTTTTGTATACTATTGCTAATATTGCAGCTTCTATTCAATTCTACCACCCGGTGCCTTGGAGTCGCCGGGGGAGCGGATGTGAAGCCACTTAGTCTTTATGACTAACGGTTGCTACGTCCCTCTTTTTAGGAGTGCGCCCTAGAGCCGCAGCGCACGGCGCAGGAGGAGGACAGTCAGGTCAGGACGACAGGGCCGGAGACAGCGATACCCTCAGTACCGGCAGTGGCTGACTTGAGTTGTAGTTTTGAGATGTAGCCCCTTTGGGCATCTTTTGTGATACTCTGATATATTTCGCAGGAGCTCGTGGAGCTACCTTTTTGTATAATTATGGACTCTACTTATGCTAATTTTATATATCTATATGTGGCTTCTTGTTTTAGTTTATTGATGGGTTTGCGCTGTTGAGTTGGTTTAGCCGGCGGGATAGGCGTCTTGTGGAGGTGGCTAGCCCGTGAGCTGGCGCTTCCGCAAGGCGGCTGTCCTGGGCATAAGACTCCCCTCGGCTGTGTTTTGTGTTCCGGGAGGGGGGTCTTACACATTAAATAAGTTAGGATTAACCTTAAACGAAATCAAACGAGCCATCACTTCTAACAGGAGGAATTAACGTCCCGTCAAACAGACTGAAAATCACTTAAAGGAGAAAACAAAATTTCTCCAGAGATATAAAACTTCTCGAGAAATAGAAGCTACTACTCGAGAATAGATTTTGAAGGATTTTTCGGAGGTTGAAATAAACTTCTCGAGAGATAAATGACTTCTCTAGAAATCAATGGACTTCTCGAGAACTATTGATTTCTCAGGAAAACGAACTTCAGAAAAAACTTTACTGCAGACGAGAAAGACTTTCAGAGAGAAAAACAGATTTCTCGACAAACAATTTTAACTTCTCGAGAAATTTAAGACTTGCCGAGAAACCCTTTAGAAACTTGGAATGAAGGACTGAGAAGGATTGCTCGAGAGCTTACAAGGACTTCTTGAGACATCATTTGGATTTCTCGAGAAGTAACCTGATTTCTCGAAAAATTAACTTAGAGAAAATTTTATTGCTTCTTCTCTTGGACACCAGCTGCACCTCCAAACCATGGGCTTCAATAGTCTTGAAAAAGAAGTGTATCCCAATAGAGAGATCACACATAAGTCAACACCATGTTCCATACAATGAGGAATTACATTGTATGAAACTGTGCTTATTGACCCACTGTGACCTGACATTGGTCTACACTTAGCAATGTGAACATGCAAGAACAATACTAGAAAGACATATCAAATACACTAGCAATTCAATCTTGGTTCAGGGGTGACTTCCCACAAATAAAGGTTATTGTGGATACAATACCCAACAGTCGTGTATGGCTCGAGAAGTTGGATTTTAGGTTTATTGCTCTAAGTTTGGGTACACGGTCGTGTACATGGCCATGTAGAGTCAAAATGTCCTCTAAATGAACCCTCAACTCCTTTCCATGTTTCCTTACACACTTTGGGGATCAATCAAGGCATTAACAATCTATTTTATGGGACAAAATTCACAAAATTTTGGGTGTTACAATTCTCCTCCCCTGAACGAACTTTCGTCCAGAAATTTTTAAATAGGAAACGCATAGAACTCTTCATACTTGAGGGAAAAACTTTGGGTATTCCTCACATATGGTTTACACTCTTTTCAAAGAGAGTTCCTCGTAGCCACAATTGTCCCAATGAGCTTTAACAATCTTTATCGCCTTATTTCACAATTGTTGGACATTTATGTCCTCAACGCAAATGAGCCTAACTTTTGTCAATAATCCACCATCTACAGGCACTTTTTTGACCTCAACAATTTTAGTTGACTCTTGTATGACCTTCCTCAATACTAAAATGTGAAATACGCTATGCAATACACTAAGCTCTGATGATAATTCAAGACAATACACAACAACACCTATGCGCTCTATAAACTCAAACGGTCTCAAGTATCATATACTGAGCTAATTCAAGCGTCGGATCCTCAACATCCCCTTGAATGGCTTGATATTCAAATATACTCAATCGCCCATGACGAAATCCACATTCTTTTGTTGCCTTTGTAATACATTTCTTGTTTATCCTTCGCAACTAGCAACCTATCGTGTATTGCCTAAATCATTATGTTTGCTTCTTCAACCCCCCTTGTGCTTCAAAAGCTTTGTGTCGTCCATCTCCTCCCAAGCCAAGGGTGTAAGAAACTTTCTACCATAAAGCACCTTGATGGGTTCCATATGGATGCTCTCTTTATATTTGTTGTTGTACGCGAATTCAATCTTGTAGAGATTGTTTTCCAATCTCTTTCCAAAATCCAAGGTACATATCGATAGCATATCCTTCATCATCATGTTGGTCCTCTCATTTTCCCATCTATTTATAAATGAAAGATCATGATAAACTTCAATTTAGTGCACAACAAGTGATGAGTATGCCTCCAATCATTTGATTGGAAGCACCCTTCTCGATCACTAACGAAGCTACGAGGAACACTATGTAACAAAACTATTTTTTCAACGTACAACTTAGCAAGTTTCTGCACAAAATCATTATCATCTTCTTGAATGGATTAATTATTATAATGGTGTTGTTGTCATGTTAAAACCTCAACAAGCTATGCACAAAGTTAATTGAAATTTTTTCAAACTTCCAATATGGTATCGGTTAGGACTTCAAAAATCCACTAGGTCGTTGACA
Source organism: Dactylorhiza incarnata (assembly GCA_033032865.1). Lineage (NCBI taxonomy): Eukaryota > Viridiplantae > Streptophyta > Magnoliopsida > Asparagales > Orchidaceae > Dactylorhiza > Dactylorhiza incarnata. The sequence goes on from JAWHQI010000973.1 coordinate 36,431, forward strand.
TTCGACCTTCACTAACACACAATTGTGTTCCACGAAGAGGGCAATATGTTTCTTCATGTACGACCATAAGAACAAACTCTTCATATTCATAGTCATCTTTTTGATCGCCTGATGGACCGAGTACTTGGTAAAATATGCCTCGTACATCAATTTCTCGTGGAGTTTTCCAAAGTTAGTAATGCACTGTAACACCTCCATCGTAACAACCATATAGTATGAGTTCGGACGGCCCCCACAACAGACAAACATCACAATTAAAGTATTATAAAATGATATATGAACAAAAAACAAATCTATCTATTAAACACAACATAAATTGAACTAACACAGACATTGCCCACATCTAAGAATATTATTTCAAAAGAGTAAATGACCCTATGGCATTATAATCATAACATCTAATATATCCAATATGCAAAATGCATCAAAACATAGATGCTACCTCGGCTCACATGCCAACAAATATGTTAAGTAAAAAAAAAAAGGAAGAGAGGAGGGTAAAGGGAACACTTTATGATTCCTGGATTTTATAGCTGCTAGGGCGCTCCAGCATTGGATCTTTTTCTCATAACCAAATAAAAAGAAATTGGTACACGAGGGTTAGCTATGAGATGGCCACAACTATGTAACAACACCCCTCCTCCCGACCGTCCTAGCTGATCCTAGAGAACTACATCACCCTGCGAGTCAGCACTTCATATGCATATGAAAATAAACATATAAACAGGCATAACCAGCTCTAGTCTACATATCACAAGCAATAATCATGTATATATGTTAAACATCAAATAAAAGGGTCTATCATGTTGCATGTATGCAACTGATTATTACCAAGGCACCTTATCGTGTGCATGATTCTATCAAGACAGCAAGCATCAAACACAATCACAACACACATAAGTCACCTACTCATGTGGTTTCACATTTCACAACAAGTAATGGGTAAGGCATCAATATTTCCTATTCATTCACGCGACCACTACCCTGATGGCACAAAAATTGTTCAAACATATGCATATGCATCGTAAGTAACGTTTCTTGGCCTATATGATGACATTACCCAAGAATTCCCTCTGCACTTCATATTAAATCTTGTTTGGGGACATCACATGTAATATTTCCTGGTCTTAATGGTGGCACTGCATGTGAGTTCCCTACGCCTCAGGCATACTACCCCATTCGTATCTGGTGGCATTTTGAGTAAAGCATCCTAAGCTTATTTGACAGCAATACCAACAAATTCACTCACCGATACATTTCTAACACTCATTACTATTATAATGTGTTAATTTACAGCGCCTCTCCTATGGCGGCATCATATATAATCTCCAAAATTCATGATGTTTCCAACGACATCTTCACTAGCATACATTATCTCGGTATTGCATTTAATTTATAGGATTCCTTCGTGCTCTTCTTTCCCTAATCTCAACATCCCCCATTCTCATGAAAAATGAGCATCATAATGGCATCATGTCCACAATAGCACGTCTACCAAAACTCTAGATGCAGCGTCAAACAATCATCATCAAATCCAGCCATGGGCCACGATTTTGGCTTTACCCACAATGCCAAATCTGAGAATTGATTCTAGAAGTCTAATTCAATGATGTTGGGGATGCAATCACATGACCTAGTGGTTGATAATGAACTTTGTTTACCCCAAGCTATCTAATTAGAGGTACCAAGAACTACAATCACAAAATCAAATCATGAAATTCAAAGAATGTTAAGCACGCATCCTATAATTGGGAAGATAAATGGCATTACCTTATTGGATTTTCTCCTTGCCATAAAAACGTTAAAAATCACGGATGAAGATGAGCGCCCTTGAGTCCTCTTCATGTATCTATTATCATCTTGTCAATCAGAGATACGATGTACCTCTAATGGAGGTTTCTCCTTTTTCCTTCTCCTTCTCTCCTTCCTCTCTAAACTAAAAGAAAGAGAGAGTAATAGCTGAATAATGAACTTATTTTCGTCCCCCATGGTGACCTAGAGACACCAGGGAAAGACCATAACCAACTAATTTCAAAGTCTCCCATCAAACGACTCATGTTTTGGATTTAAAATGAGTTATAGCCCCATACACACGTTCGTGCGCTTTATTCTAGCACGACCGTGCACGGCCGGGCATAGCCAAATTCGATATACTAAAGACGATTGTGCATTCTGGACTCACACAGTCGTGTGCTCTCAATTTGCACTAGCGATTATTTTGCATAACCATGTGGATTTTCACACGCATGGTCGTACGCTTGCTAAAATTTACCCAAACCATTGTCATGAATCAGCTCGTGTGGTTTGGCCACGCATGACCGTGCGTTACAAAATTGCATGACCAATTCCAATCCTACCTCAGAAACCCCTTCAAATGACAATCTTTGTGGGAGTTCCGGAGGCTATCTAGGGCCTTCAATCCCTCAATCGCAATGGGTTTTCGGAGAATTGAACTCATATTTTTGGGGTGTTACATGAATAACTTGTCCTCTTTCTACAAAAGTCCATCTTCGTAAAAATATATAGAGTTTAACTCGTCCATTTTCCTACCACATAGTCATGCATGCTCTCATCAAGATCTAAATCCTATCAAACTTTGTTCTTAATATCGTATTGGACATCCATCTAGTTCAAGCACGCAGTAACAACCACACTCCTATCATGACAAGTGATATCTAGATCATCCAAATTACGAGCTAGACGGTCATCATGAGCCAAAATCCAACTTATTTACGTTGGTTTCCTTCAACTCAATTCATTGATGCAACATTCCCCTTCTTACGAGTGTAGTAAATGTCAAAGGTGTAGTCCCCAAAGATCTTCATCCACCTACGTTGCATATTCAACTCTCTCGGGTATAAAAGGTACTTCAAGATCCCATGGTCTGTGAAAATGTCGATCTTCACGTTATACAAATAATGCCACCACAATTTTAGAGAGAACATCATGTCAACCAACTCTAAGTCATGGACCGAGTAATTCCTCTCATGCACCTTCAACTCGCGTATATGATATCACCTTTCCAAATTGGTATAGCATACACTCCAAACCACTTCTTGAGGTTTCATAAAAAACTCGATATATCTTTCTATCCCATACAATGAACATAAAATCGGTGCAAATATGAGTCGACGCTTCAATTCCTCAAAGGATCATTCACATGTCGGCGTCAATACAGACATATGGTCCTTCCTGGTCAAAGTGATGAGAGGATGCGCTATCCTTGAGAAGTTTTACATGAAGTGCACATAGTACCCAACAATTACTAAGAAGCTCTGGACTTCCGCCATATTCCTCAACTCAGGCCATTGGTAAATCACTGCAATCTTTGGCAAATCCATTATAATGCCCACTCCACCAACCACATGACCTAGAAATGCCATATTAGAGAGGCAAAACTTGCACTGGGATAATTTGGCGTATTGCTGATTCCTAATCTTGATGGATAAAATTGTGTCTAGGTGATTTACATGTTCCTGCCCCTACTGAGTGTAAACCAAGATGTCGTCGATGACGATGATAAAAACTAATCTAAGAACTCTATGAGCATCCTATTCATCAAATCCATGAATACCGATGACACATCCATAAGCCCAAATGATGTTATAGTGAACTCATAATGACTGTACCGTGTACTGAACACCATCTTCGGGATAATACACTCCAATATCCGCAACTAATAGTAGATGGAAATCAACTCTAACTTGTAATACAATGTTGAGCCAATCAATTTGTTGGGAACTTTTCCCACAATGTTCATGATTTGAAGAAGTCCTCAAGTCAAGGATAAACACACTATGTATTTGATGCATGTGTTTAGTTATGTTGATTCTAGGTATTAGATAGTGCAAGCATAGTATAGGGCTAGACTTACTGTCATCAGACATATTTTTGCCAACGTAATCGTTCATTGTGCAAAACACCATGTCAACCTAAAATCTAGACTGTCACTCAATCATAAACATCACGAAGAAAGGTCTAGATAGTTGGATAGTGCAAAGGATCGGAATTCAGGAAGATCAGAATTTGTCTAAGTCAAATGTCGTCTTAAATAGTTATAGATATCGGCTTGATAACTTTAAGCTTCAAGGAATATCGTCTTGAAGATACTCAGCTAAAATCTCAAATCATCTTGATAAGAAGGATCATTTCAAGCTCCTATATATCGTATTGATAATACACAGTTCAAGATGATATCGCTTTGACAGGGATTAGTTATATTAATATCGTCATGAAGAAGATCAAGAGGATATTTATCATCTTGATAGAGATGAAGTATATACACCTCGAGTTGATGACTGAAAATCTTTCATAGAGAAGATCTCGTGCAAATTAATGATCATGGAAATAAAGGAATATTGTTTGGAAGCCCTTCATTGAAAATGAAATTACTCTTAAGTCAATTGTCATCGAGACGAAATGAATTATCTGTTGGGTATTATGCCCTCAATGTTTCTAGATTTGAAGAAGGAACACAAGTACAAATAAGCCAAGTTGCTTTTGATGATATGTTTAAGTTTATGTTGTGACAGATGCATTAAAGTTACATCACTAGTATCAAGACTATAAAAGTAATGAAAATTCACTAAGTAAAATATCATCTCAAGACTCAGCACATAAATTGTTGAGAAAGGAATCATATTGTCGAGGCAGTCTCGACAATATCGTCTGATGAAAGTTTATCATTGAGAAAGCTAAGTTCAGATGTCTCGACGATATCGTCTTGAAGAACTTGAAGATTGAAGACATATCGTCGAGATAACTCATTAATTCCTGAAGAAAGGATCATGTAGACAACATCGGCCTGAAGATTTTATATCGTCTAGAAGATCAAGATGATATCATCTTGAAGAAATAGTATTGACTTGAAGAATAAGTCTAAGTTATATAGAAAGAGACATCTTGACGATATCGTCTAGAAGAAGCAATATCGTTGAGATATCAAGTAAACTCATGAAGAAAGAAGTATGTCGATGATATCATCATGACGATTACATATCGTTGAGATGATCAAGACGATATCAGCTACAAGAAATTTATCTTCGTAATAGATGATGAGGTGCATTTAATTCGCCGAGTTTCTCGGAAATTGAAATGCAGGGAATATGCACGCCGCTTATCTTGTGTATTAATCAATGAGTAACAAATGATATATTCTCTACAGAATATAGCCATCACACAGTATTTAATGAATAATATTATTACTTCTATATTCTGCAAGTTCTAAGAATGACAATACATTTATGGTACAATATTATGTCAATTCTGTCAACATTTTCAAACTAGCAAATTAATTATGGAATAATCAATAAGGGCTTTTATGCAAAATTGCAGAGTATAAAAGGGAGACTTTTTAGATTACAGAACTGCTAGTTTTAGTATTCTCTCTCTCGATTATTCTCAAACATACTATCAGAAAAGAGAGAAAAGAATTAATAAGAAGAATACTTCATTTTTGTGCTGTGAAGATCAAGAGAAGATTCTATAGAAAGGTTCAGTGATTGACAAGATCTTTGGGCTTACATTTGCAAGAAGAAGAAGAAGAAGTCTGATCAGTGAAAGCTTTTATCTTAAAGCCTTCTTTTCTACAACAACAAACGTATCTGTCTTATTCTGTACGGTTCTTTGTGAACCTGAGCCTGTAAGATCTTGTAACTGATATGAATTGCTGGTAGGGTTCTTTGTGAGCCTGAGTTTGGTAGGATCTTAGTGAAGATCTGAGTTGTTGTAAGACTTGTAAAGTCTGAGTTGTTGGTAGGCTTCTTTGTGAACCTGAGTTGTAAGATCTGCTTATTGAGAAGATATCTGAGAAGTGGGAGAAGTTGCCTAGTCTAGCTCATTACGAGATAGGTAAGAGGGACAGTGGACTACCTCTAGACACATTGTCTTGTAGGGAACCACTATAAATCATGTGTGTTTTCTGTGTTGCTTCTGTGTTGTGCTAGCTAGATTTTAAAGTAGCAATTAACTTTGAAAACACTTAATTACCCCCCCCCCCTTCTAGGTGTAGTTTAATCAAACCCATATCTTTCAATTTGTATCAAAGCTAGGTTTAGTTCAAAGGCTTAACAGCTTAGAACACGATCTATAAATTTATTGGGTTGTGATCATATACAATGGCTGGTGAGCATCATAAAGAAATGAGCTTAATGAAGCTGCCCATCTGCACCAAAGAGAATTTTCCCATCTAGAAGCAGAGGATCAGATTGTACATGGAAGCCTCAGATCCTAGAGTCTACTCAGGTGTAGAAGAGGGACCCTATATTCCCATGACTATTCCTGTGGACCCTACAATAGTCCATATTCCTAAAACCTTGTCTCAGTTCATGATGGATGAAGTAGTCTTGGTCACCATGGACATAAGGGCTAAGAATTTCATTTTCAATGCAATTGATGATTGTATATTTCAGAACCTAATTCACTACAAAACTGCAAAAGAAATGTGGGAGTCATTAGTTATATACATGGAAGGAACAGAAGAGGTCAGGGATGACATAAAATTCCTTCTGAATTCGGAGTATGAATTCTTCAGGAAAGACAAGAAGGATGACATAGCTACCTGCTATGAAATGTTTTTCAGGATTGTTAATGGGCTCAGAACCTATGAAAGAAAGTTCACCAATTATGAGCTCAATGACAAGTTCCTGAGATCTCTGAATAAAGAAAGAGACATGAAGCTATCTTCCATCAAGGAAGATGGCAATCTGGGAGCAATGGAGCCTCGACAGCTATATGGCAAGCTCCTATCATATGAGATGCAACTGAATACTAGAAAGGCTGAAGAGGAAAGCTCCAAGACTCACAATAGAGAAAAGGTAGTGGCCTTTAAAGCTGAAGCTTCTAAAAAGCAAAAGATAGTGGAACCTGTCTATGTCTCAGAGGAAGAGACCTTAAGCAACTCCAGCTCAGAACTCTCTGATGAAGATCTCTCACTGTTCACCAAGCAGTTTACGAAACTGCTGAGAAATAGAAGATGAGGGAACAGAAGATATGAAGCTTCAGCCTCATATTTCTTCTAACATTGTTTGTTACAGCTGCAAAAAGCCTGGACATGTCATTGTTGAATGTCCATTCAAGAGACAAGAGAAGAGTGAAGAAAGAAAGCACTCAAAGAGCAGGAAGTCAGAGAAAAGCTTTGTGGCAAAGAAAGTGAGAACACTCAGAGATAGTGACACTGAGTGCTCCTCATCAGAATTAGATAGCCATATAGCAGCTATGGCCTGCTCAGATGAAAATTGTTGTGATAAAATTCATTATAACCAGGTAATTCCTAAATCCTCTCCTACCATATCTGACATAGATTCAAATGCCAGCTCCTCTTCAACAATAAGAGAAGAGGACACTGATTATATTGTGAAATTTGGTGCCTTGTTTGATGCTCTTAAGAAAGCAAAAGCTCACTGTAAAGCACAAGCAACAGAGTTCATCTCCTTGAGTGACAAAAGAGATGAACTGCTTGAGAAAGTAACTGAGCTAGCTCAAGATAAGACCAAATTATCAATTTCTCCACTGAGCACTAACACTTTAACTGAAGTTATTAAGCATAAGAATATTAGAATCAAAGAGCTAGATGATAATCTCTTAGAGGAAAAGAGAATTGTGGCTAGTTATTCCAAGCCACAAACTATTCTTCCTTTTATTGATGTCTTTTCACAAACAAATAAGAAAGGTTTGGGCTACTCTTAAAGTGAAAATAGTGGGAAATCTGCTCAAGAAAAGACAGTCTTTAGAAAAGTGATCATACCCAAAAATTCATATGATCACAGTAACATCTATGGATGCCTAGAGAGCAAGGAGACAGAAAGTGGTCTTAAGCTTCCTTCCACTTGGCTTAGCAAAAGACAAACTTCCCTTGGGAAGAGTGCACTATCTGCATCCCAAAATAATCCTCCTATGAAGGCTTTCAGAAACACTCATGCTGGAGAAAGTTCTCCAATTTCCAAATAGGGAGGGTTAGCTGCCAAGCAACAGCTTAACCCAATCAGACCAAGCTCCACAAGAAAATCTAGATACAAAAGATTTGAATTTTGGTGACATGGTAAAGTAGGGCATTTTGCCTTAGACTATTGGTTTAATGCAACTGTCCAGAATTCTCCCCACATGAGAATTAGTAAGAAAGCAGTTAGTGTTCCATTTAGTTCCCTTTCTAACAAACACCTAGGACCAAAGAATGTATGAGTTTCTAAGGAAGTGTAGTTATCTTGCAGGTATGTCCAAAATCCACCAAGACTTTTGTGTGGTATTTGGACAATGCGTGTTCCAGGAACATGACTGGAACTAGAATCCTCTTGAAAGAGTTTACACTTGTAGAAGATGGACCCAAAGTCAAATTTGGAGTATCTGATAGAGGTTTAGTCAAAGGCTATGGTAAGATTACTAATTGTAGTATCATGATCACAAGGGTAGCTTATGTTGAAGTGTTATAACATAACCTCATTAGCATAAGTTAACAATGTGACTTGGGATATACTATTGATTTCCACAAGGATGAGTGCCTGATCAAGGATTCTTAGAATTCTCAAAATTCTGAATCTATTTTAACAGGCACTAGGAGTGGCAATATTTATTGCTTGAACTTCATTTGAACTAGAAAGAACGAACCTGTATAACTTGTGGCAAATGATGGAATGTCTGCTTGTGGAAAGTGGCATAAGAGACTAGCCCGCATTAATTACAAGTCTCTTAAGAAATTAATGACAGAAAATTAATTATGAGTGGCAATCGACGAACACAACTTTGAGCTCGACGAAATTTGTTGAGATCGACGAAATATCTTCTCAGCTCAAATAATATAATTCTTCCAGCAAGATTCAATTGAGGTCGACGAACTAAATATTATGTTCGATGAAAATTATTGAGATCGACGAATTTTATTCAGATTGAAGAATTCTTATTTAAGTTCAGAAAGTTCAGACAGATCATATCATTTCATTCTCTGAACTCAAATCAACTACAACAACGACTCTTTTATATCAGATAAGTAAGGATAATATATTTCCTTTTATTATTTCAAGATTATAGCCGTTGACATTTCTTGGAAAAGGTCATATTCATGGAAAAGGAAAAAGATAAACAGCGCAGCAGATTTGCAGTTTCAAAATATCTTTTCAGATATATTATATTCCTTAATATAAGGGATTTGCATTTAATGTTTGTCAGATTTTCAAAAGAAAAAGGAAGAAGAAGATACAGCAGATAATACTTCCATACTTTAGCACAAGACAAGAAATGCACATAACACATTTTACAGTTTTTCTGCACAGAGAAAATAAAAGGAGAAATACAGGAAGAAGAAGAACAAAAGCTTTACAGATCATCATCTTCTTCCTCAAGCAGCAAGTTCATTTTACTGAGAACATCTTCAACATTTCTCTCAGTATTCCTGCTGCAAGTTCAGATCTTCAAAAGAGCAACAAAAATCTGAAGGAGTTATTCTCTCAGATCTATCAGCTACAGGAAGATCTGCTCATACATTCAAAAGAAACCTTCCAGTAAATCTACTGTCAAACAACTTCATATCAGACAAAGGGAGATTTTTTTCTACATCAACATCCCCTAGAGTCTTCTCTTAGCATATTGACAGAGAAGAACAATCTAAACCTCTCTTTATCCCATTCTGTAAAGGGTTAAAACTCCCTTCAAAAGATTACCTCTTGGTGGCAAGACACCTGATCAAAAAATCCTGCTTGGTTTTTGGGCACCTTATCAAAAGCTCATTGGTGTTTGGGCACCTGAGCAAAAATCCTAGTGGATTCCTACCAAGGGTGGTAGAACAGTAGACGTACCAAGATTTATTGGGGAACTACTATAGCTCCTTGTGTCCTCTGTGATTATTTTACGTTTCTATGTTTGTGTTGTGTGCCTTCTTTGTGTTTGTTTTTATTACTCACTCAATATACACATATATATATATCAGTATTTTAAATTTCGCAATAAAACTAATAAAAAATTTTAATACTCTATTCACCCCCCTCTAGAGTAACATTAAGATCTAACCTCCACTTTCAATTGGTATCAGAGGGAGGTTTATTTTATTTTACAGGCTAACACCTGAATCATAAAGATCAATTAGATCTTAATTTATTTATAGTTTTTTTTCTTAAAAAACTCATGGCACAAAACAAAGAGTATTCAAGCAAAAGACCTCCTATGTACAATCTCAATAAGTTTGCACTATGGAAAGGAAGGATTAGGTTATACATGAATTCTATTGATGAGGAAATTTTCAAGGTGATTTTGACAGGACCTCCAGCTCCCACAGCAATAACTAGTGCTGAAACCACCACTACCAACAATGTTGTTCCACCTCCTGAATTGACTGAAGCCCAGAAAAAGCAAAGAAGTGCTGATGCAAAAGCCATGAACCTTCTGGCTCAACAATGTCTGATGACATTTTTCAGAGAGTAGTGGAATGCACTTCTGCAAGAGTGATATGGATCTCACTCAACAATATGGTTGAAGGATCTGCTGATGAAAGAAAGGACAGGAGATCCCACCTCATTTCTCAGTATGAGAACTTCAAAAAGGGAGAATCTGAGACAGTTGCTGATATGTACAATAGGCTCAGTCTCATAATTAATGAGCTGAAATCTTTGGACAAAGTGATCTCTATCACTGAGATCAATGACAAGATCCTAATGTGCTTCCCCAGCACATGGGACTCTAGGATCTGGCCTATCAAGGAAGCCAGAAGCCTCAATGAGATTACTACTGAGACATTGTTAGGCAAGCTCAAGTCCTATGAGCAGCTTGTCAAATCTAGAGAAGCTGAACAGTCAACTTCTTCTCCAGCAACAATGAAGGAAAGGAACATTGCCTTCAATGCTACAGAAGAAGAAGGAGAGACTCTTGACAATGAGAAGTTGATGAGTCTACTTGCCAACAAATTCTACAAGATGGCAAGAAAAGACATCAGGAGAAAGTCATCCAGGAGCTATGAAAAACAAGGTATGACAAAGCTCCATCTAAAGAAATTATATATTTTGGTTGCAGGAAATCAAGACACATTGTACCTGACTGTCCAGAGAATCAAAACAAGAAGGACAAGAAGGACAAGAAGGAAAAGGGAAATGAAAAGTAAGACAAGAAGCACTCAAGCAAATCTTCCTCCCTCAAGCACAAACACAAGGGAAGAGGATTTGTAGCAGAAATCTGGAGTGAAACTGAATCAGAATCCTCATCAAGTTCTTCTGATGATGAAGAAGAATCAAAGGAGAATGACCAGGTCCTGATAGCAATTAATGACTCAAGCAGTAAGTCAGCAAGTGCTTCTTCATCCAGCTCTTCTGATGATGAAGATGATGAAGTAGAAAAGAGTTTCTGCATGATGGCTATCAATGCCTCAGCAAACAACTCAGAAGAAGAAGAATTAGAAGCTGAAGCTGACAATGATGCAGATCAGTTAATATCTAATTTTTATTTCAATTCAATTGAATTCAAAGATGAATTCAAAGTACTTTGCTTAGACTTACTCAAATCTGAGAAGGAAATAATCTCTCTCAGAAATAAGCTAGCTGAAATGAATCAAATAAGTGAAGAAAATGTAAATCTTAAGAAAGATTTGGCTACCTCTAGAGAATAAATTATTCTCCTTGAGAATAAACTTTCTGAGGCAAAGAAATTTGAAGAATCCCTAAATGGGAGAAGCATCAAACTTATGGACATTACAAGCACTGTTAATGCTAGACTTAATAGCAAACTAGGCTTGGGTGCTTCATCAATTGAGCCATATCTCATTAAGAAAAACATACTATCTACACCTATAAAATTCATCTCTGCTAAGAGCAAAGAGGTTGTAGAAGTAAATAAAAACATTTCAAGTAAGGATGTCAAGAATAAAGGAATTCAGCAGAGTTCGTCGAACGAAGATCGAGGAAATGAATTCACTTCGTCGAACGGAGATCGACGAACTCTGAAGACAGATTTCCTTTATAGTTATTATTCGAACGGCGCTCGACGAAAGCACATCCATTCGTCGAACGGCGATCGACGAACTCAACCCAGTTCGTCGAACAGAAAATATACAGCAAATCTGAACAATTCCAATTCTTCACATACTATCAATCCTTTCACTGAATGGATAATACCTCCAAGGAGATATCATCCACAAGGTTATAAGGACCAACCTGAAATGTCTTTTATTTCTGATTTTTGTGGAAATTCAAATAGACCCGAGGTAGTCTGGGTCAGAAACAAATAGATTGTTTTTTTGTTTTTGCAGGTACACAGCTATCCAAGAATAAAAGAACAATGGTACTTGGATAGTGGCTGTTCAAAACGCATGACAGGAAACAAGGCCAATCTGAACAACTACAAGGCAAAGCTTGGACCAAAAGTAATATTTGGAGACTCCAACTGTGGACAAACAAAAGGATATGGATAAGTAATGTTGGAGAAGTCACCTTCAAAGAGGTAGCTTATGTCAAGGGAATGAAGCACAACCTCATCAGCATAAGCCAATTATGTGATAAAGGGTATCAGGTAACTTTTAATAAATCAAAATACCTTATTAAGTCTTTTGATAATATTACTGTTTTATCAGGTATCAGGCAAGGAAATATCTATTTAGTAAATTTCAACTCATCAAAATCAGAAATTTGTTTATTTAATCAATTAAGCAAACCTAGTGAACTTTGGCATAAGAGATTAGGACATGTAAATCTTAGGACCATTGCTAAATTATCTAAGGACAATCTTGCTAGAGGATTACCCTCAGGTTCATACAAGAAAGAAGGTCTTTGTAGGGCATGTCAACTAGGCAAGCAAACTAAAAATAGTTTTAAATCATTATCTAAAAGTGATTCACCTAGAATCTTATATTTGCTACATATGGACCTTTTTGGACCAATAGCAACAAAGAGTTTAGGGGGGAAGTCATACACTCTAGTTATTGTAGATGACTTCTCTAGATTCACTTGGGTATTCTTTTTGAGAGAAAAGTCAGATAACTTTAAAGTTCTTACAGACTTTCATAAGAGCATATAGATTGAGTACTTTACTGTAGTTGCATTGATCAAAAGTGATCATGGCACTGAGTTTGAGTCTCTTCTCATGCAAGAATTCTGTGAGAAGGAAGGTATCAGGCATTGCTTCTCAGCTCCTAGAACTCCTTAACAAAATGGGGTAGTTGAAAGGAAAAATAGAACCCTAATTGAATCAGCAACAACATTACTTGCAGATGCTATTTTGCACCTATCTTTTTGGGCAGAGTCTGTTAGCACAGCAAATTATGTGTTGAATAGGAGTTTGATACATAAACTTAAGGGTAAGACTCCCTATGAGTTACTTAAAGGGAAGAAACCTAAAGTTAACTATTATAGAACATTTGGTTGTAAATGTTTTGTTCATAACAATGACAAAAAATACCTTAGGAAATTTAAACCAAAATCTGAAGAAGGAATTTTCTTAGTCTATTCATCAATCAGCAAAGCATATAGGATATTTAACAAATCCTCTTCTAAAATTGAAGAATCTATGCATGTTTCGTTTGATGAAACTAACATGTTTTACAAGGAGAAGAATTCTTCTACCAAAGAAAACCTGCAGGTACCTACACTCCTTGAGTAGCTAGATCAATTAGATCTATAGAAGGAAGGATCTCAAAATCCTGTACAGCAGGATAGTGAAGAAAGTGATGAAGAAATAGTGAAGATGTACCTGAAAAGAAAGCATTAAGTAACATTCCACAAGAGGAATTAATTACAGATAATGTTGATCCCACTATGCCTGTTGATTATGTCAATATTTGAGATCACCCCAGATCTCAAATAATTGGAGACATATCAAATGGTGTCCAAACAAGGCATCAAGCTAATCAGAATATGATGCACACTTATTTTCTCTCTCAGATTGAACCTCAATCCCTACAAGATGCAGAACAAGATCCCAACTGGCTCATTGCTATGCAAGAGGAGCTGAATCAGTTTAAGACAAACAAAGTTTGGGAATTGGTTCCTAGACCAAAGAATCATCCAGTCATTGGAACTAAATGGGTCTACAGAAACAAGCTAGATGCAGATGGCAATATTGTGAGAAATAAAGCTAGACTAGTAGCTCAAGGATACTCACAGGAAGAAGGAATAGATTATGATCAGACTTTTACACCAGTTGCAAGGTTAGAAGCAATCAGAATCTTCCTTGCATATGCTTCATACAAGAAGTTCAAGTTTTGTCAAATGGATGTGAAGAGTGCATTTCTGAATGGAGAAATCAAAGAAGGAGTCTATGTGGAACAACCACCAGGTTTCATCTCTCCAACTCACTCATCTTTTGTATTTAAGCTTAATAAAGATCTCTATGGTATTAAACAAGCTCCCAGAGCATGGTATGAGACCTTAGCTGGTTTTCTTTTAGAGAATAAATTTTGTAGAGGCATAGTAGATAAAACCCTATTTTTCAGGATACATAAAAATCAAACTTTACTAGTTCAAATATATGTAGATGATATTATCTTTGGCTCTACTGATTCAAATTTATGCAAAAGATTTTCCAATCTAATGCAATCTAAATTTAAAATGAGTAGTATGGGTGAACTATCATACTTCCTTGGTCTTCAAGTGAAGCAAACTCCAAATGGAATCTTCATATCCCAATCTAAGTATGCTAAGGAATTAGTGAAAAGATTTGGTATGTCTGATTCTTCCACCATGAAAACACACATGCCCTCTAATGCTATTGTTGATAATGATGAATCAGGGAAACCTGTTGATCAGAAGGTATATAGAGCAATTGTTGGCTCATTAGTTTATTTAACAGCAAGTAGGCCTGATATAATGTTTGCTCCTTGTATTTGTGCTAGATTCCAAGTTAACCCCAAATAATCTCACCTAATTTTATTAAAAAGAATTTTGAGATATATAAAGGTTTGTCCAAATCTAGGACTTTGGTATCCAACAACATCTGAATTTGAATTAACTAGATTTTCAGATTCAGATTACGTTGGATGCAGAGTAGATAGGAAAAGCACATCAGGAACTTGCCAGTTTCTTGGTGATAGGCTTGTGTCTTGGTTTTGTAAGAAACAAACATATGTGTCTACATCAACATCTGAAGCTGAGTACATATTTGCAAGCAGTTGCTGCTCACAGATGTTGTGGATACAAAATCAGCTCCTAGACTATAGTGTCAATCTAAATAATTATATTATATTTTGTGACAATACTAGTGCAATATCTATAGCACAAAATCCAGTTCTCCATAGTATGACTAAACATATAGAAATTAGGCACCACTTCCTTAGGGATAATGTGGATAAAAATAAAATTTGCCTACAATTCATCTCTACTGATTTGCAAAGAGCTGACATTTTCACCAAGCCCTTAGATGAAAAGAAACACATTTTCTTTATAAATCATCTAGGAATGATAGATGGAGATTCAATCTGATAAAAATTTAAGTTTTCTACTTATCCCATTCTTCATCTAACTGAGATCGACGAAATTCAGTTTTTCGTCGAACGGAGATCGACGAAGTCATCAAGTTCGTCAAACCGAGATCAATGAAAACTCATTTTTCGTCGAACCCAGTTATGATGAAGCTTTTATTTCTGACCTGTTCTCATAATAAAAATCTTTTTTATTTTAACTAAATGCCTACATAATTGCTTCTCTTTCTAGTTCCCTTTGCACTTGATCTATATGTTATTTTGCAGGAAAAATAGCAATATAAAGATGACATCCTTCCCTACCTCCATCAAATGTCCCTTCGTCAAGGGGCCTAGCATCAGGCCTTCCTGAAACTAGGCAGGGGGTGAAGTTCTATGAACACGCTCCATTTGATGCAGTTGCTCAGGGGGAGATGTTCTATGAACTAGGCAAGGGGAGAAAGCTGAAGAACCTCCAGTCTCAGGGGGAGATACTCTCAGGGGGAGATGCTTTCAGAAAGGATTCAGAATACAGTTTCAAAATATAGAAGAAGAAACAAATTCAGATTATGACAGATTTAGGAAGATGTTATAGCAGATTAAGAAATAATTTCACTTAGAGAAGATATTAAATTCAGATCAAGAATCAGTTCAGATCAACATTTAGAAAGCTGAAATATAGCAGATACAAGCTCGGCTATTCAGAATTCAAAAAAATCAGTGCAGGCAATATCAGAATTCAGAATTCAGAAATGTCAGAATTCAGAGAAAGAAAAGGTTCTTCTTATCAGTTTTATTTTCATTGAAATGTAATTTCAGAACTCAGTGTATTATTTATTTTATATCTGATGAAATATTTAAATTATATCAGATATATATATTCTTTGTTGTTTTGTTTTATTTAATTTTTGTCAAATAGTGTCCTAACCCAAATATGGGGAGATTGTTAGAACAACACTATTTATGATATGGGCTAGGATCACTATATGTTGACTAGGATCAAGTTGACCCCAATGTATAGTTTATGGGTCAAGAGTTTAGAATGTTAGAACTCAAGAATTCGTTCAGATTTCTGCGTTCGACGAACTCCACACTACGTTCGACGAACTGCTCTCTACGTTCGATGAACGGCTTACATTCTGCATTCGACAAATGACTTGCTTCAAGCTCGTCTCAACGGCTCAGCGTCTCAGCGGTCGACGATCTTCAGTCTCAGTGGTTCAGCAGTCGACGAATCTGCGTTCGATGAATATCTTCAGATCGACGAACACAACTCTGAGCTCGATGAAATTTGTTGAGATCGACGAAATATCTTCTCAGCTCAAATAATTTAATTCTTCCAGCAAGATTCAATTGAGGTCGATGAACTAAATATTGTGTTCGATGAAAATTATTGAGATCGACGAATTTTATTCAGATTGAAGATTTCTTATTTAAGTTCAGAAAGTTCCAGACAGATCTTATCATTTCATTCTCTGAACTCAGATCAACTACTACAAAGTCTCTTTTATATCAGATAAGTAAGGATAATATATTTTCTTTTATTATTTCAAGATTATAGCCGTTGACATTTCTTGGAAAAGGACATATTCATGGAAAAGGAAAAAGATAAACAGCGCAGCAGATTTGCAGTTTCAAAATATCTTTTCAGATATATTATATTCCTTAATATAAGGGATTTGCATTTAATGTCTGTCAGATTCTCAAAAGAAAAAGGAAGAAGAAGATACAACAGATAATACTTCCATAGTTTAGCACACGACAAGAAATACACAGAATACATTTTACAGTTTTTCTGCACAGAGAAAACAAAAGGAGAAATACAGGAAGAAGAAGAACAAAAGCTTTCCAGATCTTCATCTTCTTCCTCAAGCAGCAAGTTTATTTTACTGAGAACATCTTTGACATTTCTCTCAGTATTCCAGCTGCAAGTTCAGATCTTCAAAAGAGCAACAAAAATCTGAAGGAGTTATTCTCTCAGATCTATCAGCTGCAGGAAGATCTGCTCATACATTCAAAAGAAAGCTTCCAGTCAATCAACTATCAAACAACTTCATATCAGACAGAGGGAGCCTTTTTCTACATCAACATCTACTAGAGTCTTCTCTTAGCATATTGACAGAGAAGAACAATCTAAACCTCTCTTTATCCCATTTTGCAAAGGGTTAAAAGTCCCTTCAAAAGTTTACCTCTTGGTGGCAAGACACGTGATCAAAAAATCTTGCTTGATTTTTGGTCACCTTATCAAAAGCTCATTGGTGTTAGGGCACCTGATCAAAAATCCTAGTGGATTTCTACCAAGGGTGGTACAAGAGTAGACGTACCCAGATTTTTTGGGGAACTACTATAGCTCATTGTGTCCTCTGTGATTGTTTTACTTTTTTGTGTTTGTGCTGTGTGTCTTCTTTGTGTTTGTTTTTTTTACTCACTCAATATACATATATATATCAGTATTTTCAATTCCGCAATATAACTAATAAAAAGTTTTAATACTCTATTCACCCCCCTTCTAGAGTAACATTAAGATCTAACCTCCACTTTCAGTATCCTACAAGAGTTTTCTTCTCCCAGAACTCCCCAATAGAATGGGGTGGCTGAAAGGAAAAATAGAACACTTCTTGAAGCTAGTAGGACCATGTTAAGTGACTCCTCACTCCCAGAATATCTTTGGCTGAGGAAGTCAATACTCCATGTCATGTACAAAATAGAGCACTCATTAATAAGAACCATAATAAGACTCCTTATGAGCTGATTAAGGGTAAGAAGCCAACACTAGCTTACTTCAAAATCTTTGGAAGTAAATGTTATGTGGTGAAAAATAATAAGCATTACATTATCAAGTTCTCCGCCAAGGGCTATGAAGGTATCTTTGTAGGATATAACAAAACTAGCAAATCCTACAGAGTCTTCGATAAAAATGCTCTTATAATAGAGGAATCTGTACATATTGTTTTTGATGAGAGCAGCATGCTGCATAATCCTTTTTCTAGTCCATCCAGTGTAGGAATTGATGCAAGATTAGAGACACTCAAAATCAGAGAAGAAGAAACAATTGAGAAGAATGAGCCTTCCATACTGGAACCTATTCCCGAAATAGTAGAATTGACTATTGAAGAACAAAATCTCCAAAATGAAAATCATGAAGTAGGAGCTGAAGAAGTTACTAAAATAGAAGAACCATCAAGAGTTATGCCTACAACTGTGAGGCATCTTAATAGTCATCCAGCAAATCAAATAATTTGTGAGCTTAATCATGGAGTCAGAACTAGTAGAAATGCTCTGAATGAAAAATTGCACCTCAGTTTTATATCACAATTGGAGCCAAAGAAATTTGATGAGGCCAACCAAGATCAATTCTGGATTATGGCCAAGCAAGAAGAGCTCAATCAATTCAAGAGATGCAAAGTTTGGAAGCTTGTTCCTAAGCCAAAATGGCATAATGTCATTGGAATAAAGTGGGTCTACAGAAATAAAATGGATGAAGCTGGAATGATTGTCAAGAATAAAGCAAGATT
This sequence comes from Dactylorhiza incarnata, assembly GCA_033032865.1. Taxonomy (NCBI): domain Eukaryota; kingdom Viridiplantae; phylum Streptophyta; class Magnoliopsida; order Asparagales; family Orchidaceae; genus Dactylorhiza; species Dactylorhiza incarnata. The sequence goes on from JAWHQI010000973.1 coordinate 55,307, forward strand.
GGTGGCCCAAGGCTACAGACAAGAGGAAGGGATAGACTTTGATCAGGCATTTGTTCATGTAGCTAGACTAGAGGCAATCAGACTCTTCTTAGCTTATGATGCATACAAGGGATTCAAAGTCTATCAGATGGATGTAAAATCAGTATTTTTAAATGGAGATTTGAAAGTATAAGTTTATGTAGCTCAACCACCAGGTTTTATCTCTCCTACCTTTCCTGGCCATATTTATTTTCTAAAGAAAGCCTTGTTTGGCTTGAAGGAAGCTCCAAGGGCTTGGTATGAGAAATTTTCTACCTTTCTCCTTGAAAACAAGTTCTCAAGGCGGAAAATAGATAAGACTCTTTTCTTGAGAGAGTTATAGGGCCAGATCTTATTGGTTCGAATATATGTTGATGACATCATATTTGGATCAATAAATGGGAGGCTTTGCAAGAAGTTTGCTAAACTCATGCAAAGTAAATTTGAGATGAGCAGTATGGGAGAGCTCAAGTATTTCTCAGGTCTCCAAGTAAAGCAATCTGAGGAAGGATTTTTCATTTCTCAGACCAAATTTACCCTGGACATCATAAAGAAATTTGGAATGGATAACTCTACACCTATGAGAACTCCAATGGGTACAAAAATATCTCTAGACAAGGTTGAAAAGGGGAAACCCTATAATGAGTCCATGTATAGAAACATAGTTGCCTCATTGCTCTACCTTATTACTAGTCGGCCAGACATCAGGTTTACCACATGTGTCTGTACAAGGTATCAAGTTAACCCCAAAGAATCTCATTACACTACTGTGAAAAGAATTTTGGGATATCTAAAGGGTACTCTATATCTAGGGCTATGGTATCCTAAGTTAGATGACTTTGAGTTGTATGAATATTCTGAGGCAGACTTTGTTGGGTGCAAAGAGAACAGGAAAAGTACTTCAGGAACTTTTCAGTTCTTGGGGAGAAGGATTGTGTCCTGGAGTAGCAAAAAAGCAAAATAGCTTTCCTATCTCCACATCTGAGTCAGAATATTTTTCTGTTGGTAGTTGTCGTGCACTACTTCTTTGGATTCAACACCAATTAGAGGATTACAATCTACAGATAAAGAGAACATCTCTCTTCTGTGATTCCTCAATTGTCATTTCTATTGCTAAGAATCCTGTGGCACATAGTAGAACAAAGCATATTGATATTAGACCCCATTTTATTAAGGATCATGTAGAAAAGGAGGACATCTGCCTCGAGTATGTCAATACAGAAAGGCAGATAGCTGTAATTTTTACTAAGCCACTGGGTGAGTCAAAGTTCAATCAATTCAAAATTGTATTGGGGATGTTAAGTTCTTAAATTGGGCTTGTTGAATTCCTTATATCCTTTATCAAAAGATGTGAAATATTTTAATAATGGGTTGGATCTCATTCAAGATCCACCCTAAAGTAGTTTGACAACTTTAGTTTTGAAGACAGGAAAACCAGAAAGTTTGAATAAAGCATAACTGAAAATCGTCTAGAGGAAAATAGCTTACACAAAGAATATCATCTTTAAGGTCAAGACGACATTAATGGAGTCTCGGCGACAAAGTTGAAACAATTTCGACGACGAGGATAAAGAAATCTCGACGACACTCTTGACGACAAAACTCAATCAGGATGACAAAATGACATTACAGGACTAAGATGGTGTGGTTTTGAAAACAAATCTTATGGAAGCTTACATAGAATGCATATGAACAGACAAGGAAAATTACTCACAGTTAATATTGGGAAAGTGTTGTTGTGTAAAATAGGCTCACATGATAGAGTATCCAAAGGGATGTTTGAAGTAATGGTCAGAGTGATCCTGAACAAGAGGACTGACTGGGGGGCATTGTGTTTGAAAAGATTAAAGAACACATAAGATCTCCAAACCTTGGCAGAATCTTATCTCTGTATCTCAAATATTGCATCCCTCATCACCTCAAAGATTCTGAATTCTCCACTATCTCAAAAAGATAGTTGTAAAGATAGTAAGTAGGTAGGAGAATAAGTTTGCCACGAAGGAAGTAGGTGAGACTTCAGTTCAAAGTGCTAATGTTTCCAAAACCCCTACCCCAGTCCATGTAGTTGCTCAGGAACCCCCGACTCTTATTGAGGGGGATCCTCTTAGAGAAGATACAACTGTGATGGACAGTGCTCAAGTACCTAAAGAGGAGGTGAATCCAAAACATGTACTGATACCTAATCAAGAAGCTGTTTCGAATGTGAAATTTGAAAATTTTGAGAAAAGTCCAAGTGTTGGACATACAGTTATTGTAGAACTAGAAGAGTCTGACAGATCACTGAATGAATTTCTCAATGATGACATGCATCTAAATCAGAAGAAGAAGAATATGAGCACCCCTCTGAAATTCCTGCAACAATGGAGAGTGATTCTACTGCTCAACTCACAGTTCAGCCTTCACCTCCAAGTATAGAAGATGAAGAACAACCTCCAACCAGTACAACTCCCACAGTCCCATCAACTAAATTTTTGTCCCAAATGGAAGCTCTACTAAATAGACAAATAGAACATTTTGATGCATATGTAAATAATGTTGTTACAAGTTGCAAGAATGAACTGTCTGCCAGGATAGATGTACTGCAAGAAGACATCCAACATCTCAATCATCAAAATACAAATGTGTATCACACTGCTGCGAATGCTGTGGCTAATACAGGAACTAAAATAGACAACATCAATCAAGATACTTATCTAACTGGACATCAATTGAACAATGTGCTTGATAGACTGTCTACTTTAAGAGAAAATCAGTAGGCCATTATACAAAACTAAGATGTGGCCTTTAATGACTTTGAAGATGCAATCAATACTTTAATTGAAAGAATATCATCTTCTGCCCAGGTCTCTCAAGAGCTAGCGGACAATATTGGTGAAACTGTACTTCATCAATTTCTAGTCACCCAAGATCAACTCTCCAATTCATTCAATCAATCTGTCAGAACATCTCAAGGCACTCTTATGGATGTCAATGCCAATTCATATAATCTTCTATCCAGACAAATTCAGTCCTCCCAGGCTGCTCTTTCTAAGGACATATTTTCAGAAGCCAGAAAGTGGGAGATAATGTCAAGCCATCATGCCATGCGGCTAGCCAATGAAGTAATATTCTCTATAGAACTTGAGCCAATTCACTACGAGATTGCCTATGGACTATGGGATTGCCTATCAACATCCTATTCCAGAAGGTAGTCTCCCTGAAGGACCCTCCCATAGTACAATGCCAGAAGATCTTCCAGAGCAATATCAAGAGCCTGATAGCTATCAAGGACACTTTGTTGATGAGCATGTCAGTGGGAGTGGACAGGTTAGGAAAAGCAAAAGACATCATGTTGATTCTGAAGAGCAAGAAGCTAAAAGGAAGATAATGGAGGAAGTAAAGAAAAATCCAAATTTTGAAGAATGGAGCCCTTGCTCAAGGGATGCCATCTTAAATACTTGGATTCTATATCAGCTGGGAAAGCTTGATAGGTGTAAATTCTATAGCTCAGAAGAATGGCACAGATATGAGATAAGTGATGCTGGCAGAAGGAATTATTGGAACAAAGTTAAGATGGGAGATACTTCAGTGCCTGCTCATGCTCCTTTCAAAAATCATCCTAAGCATTACAACTATTTTGAAAGGCTAAAGTAGAAGTTGGCTGAAGCTGAGCAACCCAAGAAAGCAGGACCATATGGGAAAGGAAAAGTTGTTCAGGAGGATTGAAGAAGAAGGATTCTAGAAATCACAGGCACATTTCTATGTTTTACATTTTTGTATCAAATATATTGTTAATTCATGGGACTATAGTTAATCAATATATACAGTAATTAAATGTTTGATTGATTGTTACTGATTATATTTGTTAGTCAGCCCTATATATACTTTTAAGTTCTTGCTTCTTCAAATAAGGGGAGATTATTGGGTATTATGCCCTCAATGTTTCTAGATTTGAAGAAGGAACGCAAGTACAAATAAGCCAAGTTATTTTTGATGATATGTTTAAGTTTATGTTGTGACAGATGAATCAAAGCTACAATACTAGTATCAAGACTATAAAAGTAATGAAAATTCACTAAGTAAAATATCATCTCAAGTCTCAGCAGATAAATAATTGAGAAAGAAAACATATCGTCGATACAGCCTCGACGATACCGTCTGAAGAAAGTTTATCACTGAGAAAGCAAAGTTCAGATATTTAGATGATATCATCTTGAAGAACTTGAAGATTGAAGACATATCGTCGAGATAACTCATTAAGTCCTGAAGAAAAAATCATGCAGACAACATCAACTTGAAGATTTAATATCGTCTAGAAGATCAAGACGATATCATCTTGAAGAAATATTATCGACTTGAAAAATAAGTCTAAGTCATATATAAAGAAACATCTCGACGATATTGTCTAGAAGAAGCAATATAGTTGAGATATCAAGTAAATTCTTGAAGAAAGAAGTATGTCGACGATATCGTCGTGAAGATTACGGATCATTAAGATGATCAAGACGATATCGGTTAGAAGAAATTTATCGTTGTAACAGATGTCGTGGTGCATTTAATGCGTCGACTTTCTCGAAAATTGAAATGCAGGGAATGTGCACACCGATCATCTAAAGCATTAATCAAGGAGTAATAAATGATATATTCTCTACAGAATATAGTCGTTGCACAGTATTTAATGAATAATATTATTACTTCTATATTCTACAAGTTCCATGAATGGCAGGACATTTATGATAAAATATTATGTCAATTCTATCAATATTTTCAAACCGGCAAATTGATTATGGAATAATCAATAAGGGCTTTTATGCAAAATTGCAGAGGAGTATAAAAGAGAGACTTTTTCGATTACAGAACTACTGGTTTTAGTATTCTCTCTCTCGATTATTCTCATAAATACTATCAAAAAAGAGAGTAAAGAATTAACAAGAAGAAGACTTCATTGTTGTGTTGTGAAGATCAAGAGAAGATCATATAGAAAGGTTCAATGATTCACATGATATTTGTGCTTACATTTGCAAGAAGAAGAAGTCTGATCCGTCAAAGCTTTTATCTTAAAGCCTTCTTTTCTACAACAACAAACTCATCTGTCTTATTCTGTAGGGTTATTTATGATCCAGAGCCTGTAAGATCTTGTAACAGATCTGAGTTGTTGGTAGGATTCTTTGTGATCCTGAGTTTGGTAGGATCTAAGTGAAGATCAAAGTTATTGTAAGACATGTAAGGTCTGAGTTATTGGTAGTGTTCTTTGTGAACCTAAGTTGTAAGATCTGCTTATGTAGAAGATATTTGAGAATTAGGAGAAGTTGCATAGTCTTGCTCATTGCTAGATAGGTGGGAGGAACAGTGGACTACCTCTACACACATTATCTTGTTGGGAACCACTATAAATCTTGTGTGTTTTCTGTGTTGCTTCTATGTTGTGATAGCAAATTTTTAAAGTATCAATTAACTTTGAAAACACCTAATCACCCCACCAACACCCCTCTAGGTGTAGTTTAATCAAACCCATATCTTTCATTATCTTTGAGAAGCCTACACGACAATTCAAAAGCATGTTGAGTTGAGAATGATTTAAGTCCATATCGTCTAGATATGGATCCCTTGTTGCCTAAACAAACTCGCGATCTAATTGTTAAGTCTAATCATCTTGACAACCTAAAATGTCATCATGATAAGCTTAACAATCGCTTGAACATAGTGGTCATGTTGAATTCAGATATTGTCTTGAAGACCACAAGTATCGTCGAGATGTGGTTTTATCGGCTTGATGGCATTACATCTTAATAGAAGTTAACTCAAATTCTAAAAGAGTTAGTATCAGCTTGAAGACTCAAATGTCGTTGAGAAGGGATGAAATATCATCGAGACAATACAAATATCGTCGAGACAGTTCAAGTCATGGAAATTCAAAGATTGTCGCCGCCGATTGTGCCAATTAGATCAGACCTGTAAGGAATAGTATATCTGATAATAAAGTATTCCTAGTTTCGAACATTAAGGGTTGACTCTCATATAAATGCTGATAAGATATGAGATTAAAACCCCAATCATAAAAATTGCAGTTCTTTTGAACATTCAAAGTGTGGTTGCAATAGAACAGTGCTCTCTTCAGTAAATCAAAAGGTTGTCAGCAAGATATTCAAAGTCTGAGAATAATAAGTTGAAGGATTATTCAAGAATCATCATATTCTCTTAGCTTGCTCCTGGTTCTTCATCCTCCATTTCAGAGCAAGGAAGTTCTCAGATTTCAAGGTTACACTGATCCAAGTTTTCTAAAATAAGATTCAATTAAGATCGTGGTTGAACGAGTGAAGGCTATTTGCTTAGAAGCCTAAGAAGACTCAGCCCTTACATGAAACAATTTCTTGAGATTATTTCTATTGATATAAACAAAGCAAAATTTTCAGATTTAGGATCTCTTTGAGATCTGTGTGTAGAGTTTGTTTGAGCCTGAGATCGGATTCATGGTTGAATCTGAGTTGTAAGAGTTGTGTACTCTTAGTTGCATGATCCATTGTTTGGGATCTGAGGTAGGGAACTTGTTGTTGATCCTAAGGTAGGAGTGTTATACTCTTAGGTGTAAGAGCTCTGGTAGTAGATCTGAGTTTGAAGGAGTTTTTCTAAGGCTAGCACACTACTAGAAAGGCTTGAACATGATCTGCCAAGGGATATACTACTATCACCTTACCTGCAGGAGAGAATTACAAAGAGTTGAGCTCAATGAAACTCCACATATGTTCAAAAGAAAACTTTATCATATGGAAAGAAAGAGACGGACAATATATGGAGGCATCTGATCTAAGGATATTCATCACAATAAAAGATGTACCCTTTGTCCCTATGAAATATTCAACTATAGATCCAACCAAAAAAGTCCCTAGAAATATAATGAAATGACTAAAGATGAAACTATCCTAGTCACTATAGAAAAGAGAGCTAAGAACATCTTGGCCAGTGTCATAGATGATTCAACCTTTCAAAATCTGATTCACTGCAAAACTGCAAAAGAGCTGTGGGACTCCTAATTGTATTCATGGAAGGAATTGAAGAGGTTAGAGATAACAAGAAATCTCTACTAAGCCAGGAATATGAAGCCTTCTGGCAAGACAAGAATGACACTTTCATAAACTGCTATAAGAAGTTCTTCAAGATTGTGAATGGTCTCGAACTTATGGAAGGGAATTCTCTAATTATGACCTAAATGACAATTTCTTGAGATCCCTCAATATGGAATAAGATATCAAAATTTATGCCATCAGAGAAATGAGAAATCTGACAAGAATTGAGCCCTAGATTCTCTCTTTACCAGAAAGGCTGAGGAGGAAACCTCCAGATCATACTCTAAAGAGAAGTCTGTTAAATTCAATACTGAAATCTCCAAAAGGAGTAGAGAAGACTCTCCAATCAACCAAGAGAGGTTTGCTGAGCAAGAAGATACTGAGTCCAGTATCTTATGTTTAGAGTTGACTAATGGAGTGTAAGATCCATCTCCCGATCGGAGAGTTCCTGGATCTTATGCCCAGAACCACCGCCTTACGGTGACACTAATACGCGAGTTAGTCGCCTCAACAAGACATCGATCATGCCGGCAAGAATGATAATCCAGGCCAACAAGAGATAAGAAGAAAACTAGGTAAAATATACTGAGCCCACAATCACACACACACACACACACACACACACACACACACACACACATATATATATCCAAATGAAAACAAGTCCAACAATGAGTATAATAAATGAAAGTGAGTAAAGGCTTATGCCCAGTACATGCTCAAAATAAAGCAAAACAACTCTCTCACTCTACATCTATGCGGAAGCTATCGAACTCTTATCAATCTGGCGTTGAATAGTGGTGCTACGCAAAAACTGCTCCTCAAGTCTTGCAATCACGTCCTACTAGTCATACTGCTGCTCCAGCTCCTCAAAATTCTACGATCACAACCGATCGTTATTCATAAAGACTAAGCCAGTTTGGCGCTCGCCTCCCCCGGCGACTCCTAGGCACCATGCGGGTGGACGAAGCGGAGGACAACAAGGGATAAAAATAAGCAGTTGACAAGTGGCAAGACTAGAAAGGCATATGTACTAAATAAGTATTAAAAATGATTCTATGCTAGCACAAGTATGGTATATAAGCATTAAATGATGGCAGTATAAAAGGAGTAGGGAAGTGCAGCTACGAAAATACCCTTAACTAATATGGATGCTTATACAAACATATAAGTTAAGAGTTCTGTCACAAAGGTAAACTCATCGTATAAAAGAGCCCATACTAGTTTATAGGATTAGGTCTTGTTTATGCAATGATTCTATGATATGCTGTGCAATGCAATGACGTAACTCACCCACTCGACTCTATACGTACAGACCTTATTAGTTCCCTCTGTTCAAGTGTGACAACTAAGGTACCTGGTTGAGGCAAACAATGCAGTGGATCGGGCATGTCCACTACTAGGCTTATGTCACACATCTCCTAGCCAAGACCTCTTGTACGCCCCTAAGAACACAGAGGGTATCCGCATACTATCTTGTAAGCACCACCTCTATATTCCCTTTTCGAGTCTCCGCTCAGGTACACCCCATTGAGGAAAACAAGGGCAGTGGATCAGGTCCTCCACTCTTAGGCTTATATATGAAACTACATCTGGCCTAGAACTTTATGTACGCCCCTAAGAACACACAGGGTATATGTGTACTACTTGATACAACAATGCCTCTAAGTGAAACACCGAGCCCTCACCTCAGAGTACTTGACCAATCCTTGCTTATAATACCGAGCCAATCGCTCGCTGGACTTATCCCATCCTTCCTTATATAATATAGAGCCTACCGCTCGCAAGACTCTCTATTCCTTCTTAGACAATACCGAGTCTACCGCTCGCAGGACTATCTAGTCCTTGTTAGACAATACCGAGCCTACCAATCGTAGAACTATCTAGTCCTTCTTAGACAATACCGAGTCTACCGCTCGCAGGACTATCTAGTCCTTCTTAAACAATACTGAGCCTACCGCTCGCAAGACTATGTAGTACTTATACCATTCCATCCCAAATTTGGGATGAGGTTTACTTATGGAGTTGTCCGACTTATTACTCTTATTTATCCTTTAGTTATACTTAGAAGTTTAGGGTGAATCCTGGATTTCCTGAAGTCTACCTGATGTAGGGATCACAACGGTACTAGGGAATACAATGGGTTGAAGCCCAAAGCCCCCTTTCTAGGATATTTACTCTTATTGGTGGCTACCCATCCTTTTATACCCACTTCATCTCTAGTTACTCTAAAATTCTAAGGTGGATTACAAATAGACCGGACAGATGAGTGTCGATGTTCAATTGAACATCAAACTCAACCTTTCCTAGTGACTGACTATTCTTACATGTCATCACTAAATCCCTACCTAATGGTTCGAAATTCATGCATCAATCACCACTTATACTTGTTGTTGGGTCATTCCTCACATCTCCTATCATATCGTCGTCATATTCCTAATTGATAGTTGTACTAAACACCCCCCCCTTCTTCTAGTATATGTCACTAATATTTAATACTTTAATAAATTTATGCCTTCATAATGATCGGGGGTTTAACAATTCTATGTGTGATGATCATATGGGGTCTAAGTCAAATATTCAGTGTTACCATTCGCATACCCAATTGTCCTCAAGTGTGATAATCATAACTTAGAAGGGAGACTATGAAAGGGAGGTTAGATCTAAAATTAACTCTAGAGGGGGGGTTAATATAAGACGTGTGGATGAATCAAATAAAAAGGAACTTCATTTAGATGCAAAAGCTAAACATTATCTATTTTGTGGTCTCTCAAATGAAGTTTTCAAATTTGTGTATTGCTTTTCTAGTGCTTATAAAATATGGAAATTTCTTGAAGAAATGTATGATCTTCCTCTCGCAGGTATGGAACAAACACAGGAGGAAAAGAATGTACAAGCATCCATTATCATTCAAGAAGATCTCTCTCAGAGCGAAGCCATGGAGAATATTGAAATAGAAAAGGAGAACAATACACCAAGAGAAAAAGGAGAAGAAATCTTACTTTTGGAAGAGGAGTGCCAAGAAGAAGACAAAGGAACAATATGTTCAAATCCTCCCTCATCCAAAAGCAATGTAAGGAAATCAAATTTTATCTTTTGTACTTCTATCTCTTCATTGCAATTGTTACAAAATACTAAGCGCAAAATTAAGAAATTAAAGAATGCTAATAAACTATTGCGCTTAGAAAATAAAAATTTAAAAGCAAAAGTTAAAGTAGTATCAAAATCTGATTTATCTAGCTTTACTCATGTCACTTCAATTGAAAATACAAAACCTGGTCTTGATTGTAATAATATTAAAGAAAAATTTAAGGAATTTGAAAAAGAAATTATGTTTATAAAAAGACAAAATGAAAAATTATGTTTAGAAAATTCATCTTTAAAAATTAATTATGCTAATTGTAAAGACTATGAAATTGAAATAAAAGAGATGGATGAAACATTTGATGAGTATAGGGATAAATATGAAAAACATATTGACTTAATTGTTGCCACTCTTAAAAATAGCACAATAAATTATAATAAAGCTAGACATAATTTCAAAATCAAGAATGATGAACTAAAATCAAAAATCAACGTGCTTAAGGAAATCATTAAGAAAAACGCTCAAAAATTCATTCACAATCTCAAGGTATATCTAAAAGCAAGTTGAATATAATTTCTCAAAATATTGATAAATCCAACAAAGGAAATAAAGAATATCAAATGCTTGAAAATTAAATTCCAAATCATTATCATCTACAAAATAACCACTCTCCCAACATAAATTTAAAGATAAACAAATTTCCTATAAAGAATGTTTTGCAAAATCATCATGGAAATTTGATAAATAAGAATAATATTAAACCAATGTTTGAATGGCAGCCAAAAGTTAAAGATGAAACACAAACTCAAATCAAAAGGGCCCATTCAAACATATCTCCCCAAAAGAAAACACGATGTATTTGGGTACCCAAAGGAACCGTCACTCTCGGTCCTCTTTGGATACCTAAATCTCTTATTCATTAATATCCCATCATTTGCATAAAGTAGAAATCAATTAAAATGAAATACACAAATTTCTACTTCATGATGTGCTTTAATTTCTTTTCTATTTTTTTTCTTTTTGTTTTTCTTTTGAACTATCATGTCATGGTCATCCTATACAATTTTTGAAAATATGATCTTATCTCTTAAAAGCTCAATAATGTTTATAAAATCAAATTGATCAAAATTCCAAATCATATTTTATTTTGATGACCTATCTTTTATTCTTATATCCATTATTATAAATATCTTATATTATCCATATGAATCAAACTCTAAATTTGCTATAAGATATTTCAATTAAATCTGGTTATTAGGCTATTAAGATACTTAGCCTTCACCAACAAGTGGTTTAGTGAAATAACTTGATCTAAAAGAAAATTCAAGATTTAAATAAAAGCTCAACTTTCAATATGGGTGTCATTGCTCACAACAAAAAAGTATATTGTGTTCTCTCCTTGATGTCAAACATGATCTAAACCATCACTATTGTTCACCTATCAAAAAATCACATATATATTCAAAATTCTTAATTAAAGGAAAATCACTAAAATGTGTTGAAAGAAGTTATCTTCATAATGAATATTGAATTCACAAACACCACCATGATTTAGTAATATCTTTTGCTAAACATCTCTAAAATCATAATTCATATCAAGAATCATCTATCACATTTTATATAATGACAATTGGTATTATATTGCTTACTATGGTTGGTATATTATGTGTGTATTGTGATTTATTTCTAGTTTAGACCTTTGAATCATTTTGATATCAAATCAAATAGAATTGTCACTCCATTCTAGGTCTCTAAGTTGAAACACAATCAAAACTTGGTATAACATTAATCTCAAATTTATCATTCTAACATTGCCACCTAAAGAATATTTGTGTTTATGTTAGGCTTTGTTTGTTTACCAAGATATACAAGCTGGGTATTCTCATCTAGGGCTTATCCATAGTATGATTGTGCATGAACATTATTGTTAATCTCTAAAATCATGCATATTTGATTTGTTCAAACATGATATCTTGAGTTTTCATTTCCTATTTTTTCCTATTATAATCACAAGTCTCTAGAAAAGTCAAAATGAAAACATAAGTAAATATATCTCATGCAATAATTATTTTGTCAAGTATATAAGAAATCGCTAACGTTTCATGCAATTTGGACCATCCAAAACATCTCCTAAAAATATGCAACTTCAGCATGGAACTACTATTGGGACACCTAATCAAGTTCAAGCATCAAAATTTTCAAAACCCTAAAAAATCACTTACTGTTTCCCGCGCTAGCGCTAGTGCCGGCGCTAGCGTCGAGGTTCATTTTTCTGTATTTTTTAAATTTCTAAAAATCCCTTAAAATATATAAATCTATATTTTCTAGTTAGTTTTGCACTTCTGTGTTTCTTTATTTTTTGAAAAATCAAATACAAAACTACAAAAACCAAATTACAAAAAATATGTTTTTTTTTTTGCTTGTGTTGTTTCCTTTATTTAAAGTTCATCTTTATGCAAAAATCAAATACAAAATTGCAAAAGCAAAAATTACAAAAATATGTCTTTACTTGTAAAAATCAACTACAAAAATATAAAACAAAACAAATACAAGTATCAAAATTCTTCTTCTTATGTTTTCTATGTATCTTGCGAAAGGGTGATTTGGGCTATCATCCCATCATATCACCTAGTACCGGGCGAACCTCTCACAAGGTAGCCCTCGGGAAGTCCAAGATCAATTTTATGAGTTCAAACTTTAAATAAAAATTACTCTTTAAAAATATCAAAAATATTGTATGAACTTCATTGAAAATCAAGCATAATTTAATCTATTATTTAGAACTTCTATAATGTTGCAATTCATCTTTTCAAACTACTTTGAACATTGCCTTCATCATGCTTTGATACGTCTATTAATATGTGCATAATTTATATTGAAAAAGTTGTGTAGAACTATGCGTAGCATGCCTCTAAGTATGAGTAATGTTTTATGTTTGATAATGATCGCAATTCACTCACTTATTTTGGCATTGTCTACTTATGTGTTTAATCTAAGAATGTGTGTGTATGTTCTGTAATAGTACAATGAATTAAAATTGCACAAGTATCTTACCTACACAACCTTTATTTGCACTTTTAAAAAGTTAAGAAAAGTGGTTATCTTTTTCATAAATTATATTGGTTTGCAAAACAAGTGTATTCGGAGAACTTTGCACAAAACAAAAAATCATGAAATAATTTAACAAAGTTATCTCCACCAAGCACTACTTGAACCTCCTGATAAGTCTTAATAAGCGTTGTGAGGTTGAGCACATTGGAAAGAATAGTAAAGTATCTTGTGCAAACCATTACTTTCTTTCAAAATAAAAACCACTTATTCTTAAGTACACCGGATCACAATAAAAAAAAAACAAGAATAAAATTATGTGATCCCCCAAGCACTACTTTGCACCCTGATAAGTCTTAATGAGCATTGTGTGTGCAAAGCACCTTGGTAGTTGTACATTTTTTTGTGCATTGAAGTGAGTGGAAGTAAAACTATTTGTGTTTTATTGTGCTCTTTACATTACATATTACTTGTATTTTTGATTAAAACATTTGTTTACTCTATTCAAAATACACTTTTATGCACATCATTATCTTCCACAACACTTCTTCTCATGAGTATTGGATCCTAATGCTAATTCTATACTACTCTTTATTTATGAAATGCACTAGATAACCTAGCATGCTTTCTACAATGTTTGGTATGTTTTGAAATTGTGAATTAAAGTAACATTGTAGTAATCTCTTTTTGATAAGATTATTTCATGCTTGGTTACTGTATTGTCAAAACAAAAATTTTAAATGCAAAATGATTTACATAAACATCTTCTTTTTGAAATTAAACTTATTTATTTTTTTTGGATGATCCTTGATTACGATAAGATGTTTTTTGTATTTCTATAACACTTCCGCATCATAACCATAAAATTGTTTTACCTTGCACTTTCATGCTTATTTTAAAATCTTTCATCTTGTGTGCATCATCACTTGAATCTTCAAATTCCTTTCTTGCAACAAGTGGTAGACTTGCTTGGTAAACTTTATATTGGTTGATTTTTTTTTGCTAAAAACTCTGATTTATTTCTCTGAAAACTTTCATGCTAAACACTCCTCAAACAAGTAAAATATTACTTCTAAAAACATCCTCTTATTATTGAATTTCAAATCAAATTTTACCTCTTACTTCTAATTGCCAAAAGGATGTTATTTCTTTATTCAAAAATGTTTCAACTCTTATCTTTATAAAGTTCATTTTGAAACTCAAAAACATCTCCTTTTTGAACATAAACTCTTATTTAGTATTATGATGTTTCTTTTTTCTTCCGCAATGCTCAAAACTCTAATCATTCATGAATTTCAATATAGCTAAGAGTATTTTTAAATAAAAATCCATATGCTATGAAATTTCCCATTAAGATTTAAATGCTTAATGTTTCCAATAATTATTATCCATGACTTCATTTCTCACCATAGCGGGGGCGTAGGGTTGTAGACATTAGATAACCTTATCTCTAGTCATGTCTTGTCCTTAACCGGGGAGGGTTCCAGTGGGGCCTTGCGAGGCACTGGGGGGAAAGAGTGCTAGGTTAAGTTTTTTGTCTAGTGTTTGCATATGGGATTAACACCCCAACCTACGGCATGTTTGCAGCTCCTCATGCCCATCCGTCACTTAGTACGGGGCTAGGGTGTTGACATATTGTCTGGGTAGATCGGTTACTTGGACATCATGATTTTTTTTTGCTTAAACTCTTATTTAAAGGAGAAATCATTATTTTTTTGCTAAACTCTGATTTATAAAAGGGGGATAACTACAAACAAAAGGGATAAAATAAATCATAACTTTGATCATTTTCAATGAAAGACAAGTCTAAAACTCCTTATAATTTACTTAAAAAGCTCGATCATGCCTTCTCTTTTATTTACACATTTTTTGGTGCTTTGTTTCCCTACCCGCTTTTGCTAATAACAAAGGGGGAGAACTAACATGATAAAATGCAAAAGAGAGAGAACTAACATTTTAAATATAATTCTCTATCAAAATAAAAACCCAACATGATTGATTAAGTTGATAACATACATATTAGGGGAGCATATATTTAGGGGGAGCAATTCTAAATGCTAAAATCAATAATTATCCTAAAGTCATCACTCTCACACACACACAAGTAGAGTTTCATCATGCTTATTTATTAATGCTTTGTTTTATCATTAATGGATTTGTTATTATCAAAAGGGGGAGTTTGTTGGAACATGGTCTTCCGCATCTCCTAGGTTTGAGAATAACAAATCCTACGTGTATTTAATCTTGTGTGTTCAAGTGTGCAGGTTTACTAGGTCCACATGACTCAAGGAGTACACATCGTGACTGCCCCCAAAATTGAGGCCAAAATTCGAACAAGCTCACTATCGCCGGCGGTAGCAATAGCGCCCGGTGATAGCGTTGATTAGCGCGTTTCCGGCATTGTTTTTAGAAAGAGCTAGAGCCAGGCGGTAGCGGATAGCCCTGGCGGTAGCATGGCACATATGAGGCATAGAGCAAAATGTTGCCTCGGATTGAAGATCCTCCCGCGCAAATTGTTTCTTAATCCGGGATAGCGCCGGCGGTAGCGCTAGCGCCGGCGGTAGCGCTGAGGCTATAAATTGGATGTTTTGGCTCCGAATTCTTCATCCTCCTCAAATCCCAAACTCCAGAGCTTCGTGTCACAGCAGAGAGAGGAAGATTCAGAGCGATACTCCCACAATTCCATAAAGCCTTAAGGAGATCCGTGGAGAAGATTTCAACACGCGTCATCATCGTGATGAAAGGCCGCATCGACTACGATCATACTCTGCGGGCCTTCGTCCAATTCTCCAAGAGATCCACATAGAGGGAGTTTTTATATTATTGTCTTTTCATTTCATATCTTTTCTGTAAACGGTAGTGAAATCGCCTCGTGTTGGCGACTAGGTCTGGGGTAGGACTTAGGGCTGAAAATTGCCTCGTGTTGGCGACTAGATCTAGGCTAGGTCTAGGGGGTGCTCGAGGCCTTTCTGGGGATAGATTGGCTAGAGCGACTTGAGGCCGTATCTGGGGAGAGATCGGTTAAAGCCAACCGGTTCATGGGGATACGAGTCGGTATAGAAAACAAAAAGGATTTTTATTAGTCGCCTCCGATTTCTAGCATCACAGGAATCAAGTTTTGTAAAACATTATTTGATATTAATAAAGCATGTCTATTCATTATTGTTTTACTTGATGTCTCATTGTATTAATCTTGCAATATTTCAAAGTTATTAAATATAATCTTAAGTTTTTGAAAACCCTTATTCACCCCCCTCTAAGGGCGCCGACCGATCCAACATCTTTGACCTTTCAAAGAAGATTTGGTAGATTTTGAGTTCATAACCCAAAAATTATACCATGCATGTTTAATTAAATATTTTCTAAAACTATAGAAAATTGTCCAAAAATTCTTATTTTTGGACAGGAGAGGTATCTAGGGTACATACATGCATGTACAAAATTTCTACTTGATGCCATTAATCATATAAAAGTTATTCCAACAATATGGGTTGTTCCCTCCTAGGGACAAGTCCCACTAAAATTTCCCTACAATGAGCTTTATGATGCAAAATGACTTGATTTCAATTCCTATATAAAGTAGATTCAAAGATATACAAGTGAATTCGAAGACCATTATCCCAAAATTAAAAATATGAAATAAAATGACAAAGATAACTCCACTAAGCACTACTCACCCTCCTTATAAGTCTTAATGATTATTGTGAGGTTGAAAACCTTAGAAAGAATTGTAAAGTGTCTTGTGCAAACACATTTTCTTTATCACTTCTATTTGTACACCAGATCACTCAAAATAAATATTTATAAAAAATACATATGTGATCCACAAGCAATACTTTGCTCCCTGATAAGTCTTAATGAGCATTGTGTGGGTGAAGCACCTTGGTAGTTGTACTATTTTATTGAATATTGAAATTTTATTCTAGAATTGATGTGTGAAAGTAACTCTACCATTACAATCTTAATATTATTTTTACTATTCTCTTGCATATGTCATGTGTTTTGATTACATCACCTGTATACTCTTATCAAAACACTTTACGCACACATCATTGTTTTTCAAAAAACTTCTACTCATGAGAATTGGATCCTAATGCATATTTACATGATTATATAAAAACTTAAGTAAAAGCACTAGATTGCAATGCATGATTTCTATAATGTTTTTTTACTTGAAATATGAATTAGTAACATTGTAGCTCTTATCTTTTTGAATATGTTAAATCATGTTTGCATATTAGTTGCGGAAAATTTTCAAGGATAATGCTCATTATATGTGAAAGGTCTAGAAATATTGTTGGAATTGTCAAACCAAAACAAAAATAATTTTTTTTGCTTATCTTAGTTACCTTGCTTTTCCGCATTATTGATTTGATCATGTATTTTTTATCATGCTTATTTTTAAGGTCTCTTCTTCACTTGTGTCTTTCAGACTCTTATTCACTTTTTCATCAAGTGTTATCTTTCAAACTCTGTTGTTCATTATTTTCTAACAAGTGGTAGAATTGCATGAAAAAGTACATGGGATGTTATTACTCACGCTTATCATATTCTTTTTCCGTTATGCTACTTCTCTTAGCTCGATCATGACTTACTTTATTTTCAACAAAAATCTTAATCCTCTCTTAGTTGTACCAACTTTCACCTATTTATCATAGTTTTGTTTCACTCCACCCACTTTTGCTAATAACAAAAGGGGGAGAATAAAATGATAAATCTTAATAATTTAGGAGTAGGATTCACTAGATTATGGGGGAGCATAAATATAGTCTATGAGAGCATACACTAAGGGGGATCACTTAAATAGGGGGAGCACATATCTCTAAATATATTTTGATATTAAAATCTCTTTGTTGCATAGTGTTATATCTTTTTATAAATACACATTTGTTATATATGAATCTGATTTATCTTAATTGGATTTATTATTATCAAAAGGGGGAGATTGTTGGAACACGGTTTTCCACATCACTTTGGTTTGAGAATAACAAATCTTACTTGTATTTGATCTAGTTTTGCCATTATGTTTTTAGCATGCAGGTTTGAACAAAATTGACACTACGATGATGAATTGTTGGTCTGGATTTTCTTACAAGCATAAAGATTAATGTGGTCTAACACCAAGTGTTAGGACTTAAAGCCAGCGTTGACTTTTGTTCCCACCAAGATGAAAATGACATGGAGGGAAGTTGTCGTGATTGCAGGAGCATATTGGGAATGATTTGGCTTAACGTCGGGCGTTTGTCTCAACGCCAACGTTAAGGTTTCCTAAAATGAATGTTTCTAAAGATGCATAATCTTCTTCCTATTTTGAAGATCCGAGGCATCAAATTATTTATATACATAGTCAGCGTCCATTAAGAGATGACAAATGAACTTTTTGTTTAATCTTGCCTAGATCTACACCCTTATTAATCATCCCTTCCGCTTGATGTGCATTCCATGGATCCATTAAGAGAGGAGCTTTCTTGAATATTTATGAAATCTTGCATATTCTTCAGTTTTTGCGATTGTTCCATACGTATAAGAGGAAAACTATAAATCTCTTCAAGGAATTTCCAAATTTTGTACGCATTAGAAAAACAATTATCTAATTTGAAATTATCTTATAACATTATGCAAAATAAACTATTCATAGCCTTCACATTTAAAACCATTTCATTTTTATTTAGAACACTTGAGGGTTCTTTAATAGTAATATTCCAAACATCTATGCCTAAGGACTTGAGAAAATTTTCTATTAGATTTTTCCACCCTTTATAATTTTTCCCTTTAAATAAAAGTGGTGCTAGTGATTTTTCATTTATATAAAATTTCTCCCCACTCGTAGAAGCGAGATCATGATCAAGAAGCGCCATTATTCCTGGTGGTGATACCATTTTGGAATAGCCTAGATTTGATACCCCTTGTTGGATCTTTAGGCGCTTTTAGAAGAGGGAGGGGGTGTGAATAAGGGTTTTTGAAATCTTTAGGATTTTAAGAAAAACTTTTAATATTTATATATGAAGCAAGTTAAATCAAAGTAAGGAGCCAGAAATCAAATTTTTTCAATACGAAGAGACATGATTATCATTTATAAAATTGAGTGCAAAATTGGATTTCTATGACACTAGAAATCAAAGGCGAATATAATAGACTCTTTGGTTTTTTATACCGACTCTTCTCACTAAGAACCGGTTGGCTTTAGCTGATATATCCCCAGATCTAGCCTCAAGCCGCTCTAGCCCTTCTATCTCTAGAAAGGCCTCGGAAACCCCATAGATCTAACTCCCAGACCTTGTCGCCAACAGCCACGGTGAATTCCCCCTAAGCGGCGAACGAACCTAGTCTTCAACAACTGCGACAAATTCACTAAAATGATCACAAAAGATAAAGGTACAACAAAATATAAAGGACAAATTAAAAACTCCCTATGAAGAATTTTGAAGATGGCGAAGACTCTCTGAATATCGTCGAAGTCGAAGCGTGCCTTCTTCGCATTGGGTTAGCGTTGATCCAATCCTCCTTCGAATTCTTCTCTTGAAGTTGTGTGGGAGATGGTGGTCTGGAAATATGACCCTCATAGATCTTCTAAAGTGCTGGAATAGGGCTCCTTGGGATCAATTTTTGAAGAGAACGAATGCCACATATTTATAGAACCGGAAGCTAACGTCGGTATTAGGGCTAATGCCAGACGTTGACTATGTATATAAATAATTTGATGCCTCGGATCTTCAAAATAGGAAGAAGATTATGCATCTTTAGAAACATTCATTTTAGGAAACCTTAACGTTGGCGTTGAGACAAACGCCCGACGTTAAGCCAAATCATTCCTAATATGCTCCTGCAATCACGACAACTTCCCTCCATGTCATTTTCATCTTGGTGGGAACAAAAGTCAACGCTGGCTTTAAGTCCTAACACTTGGTGTTAGACCACATTCATCTTTTATGCTTGTAAGAAAATCCAGACCAACAATTCATCATCGTAGTGTCAATTTTGTTCAAACCTGCATGCTAAAAACACAATGGCAAAACTAGATCTAATACAAGTAAGATTTGTTATTCTCAAACCAAAGTGATGTGGAAAACCATATTCCAACAATCTCCCCCTTTTGATAATAATAAATCCAATTAAGATAAATCAGATTCATATATAACAAATGTGTTTTTATAAAAGATATAACACTATGCAACAAAGAGATTTTAATATCAAAATATATTTAGAGATATGTGATCCCCCTATTTAAGTGATCCCCCTTAGTGTATGATCTCATAGACTATATTTATGCTCCCCCATAATCTAGTGAATCCTACTCCTAAATTATTAAGATTTATCATTTTATTCTCCCCCTTTTGTTATTAGCAAAAGTGGGTGGAGTGAAACAAAACTATGATAAATAGGTGAAAGTTGGTACAACTAAGAGAGGATTAAGATTTTTGTTGAAAATAAAGTAAGTCATGATCGAGCTAAGAGAAGTAGCACAACGGAAAAAGAATATGATAAGCGTGAGTAATAACATCCTATGTACTTTTTCAAGCAATTCTACCACTTGTTAGAAAATAATGAACAACAGAGTTTGAAAGATAACACTTGATGAAAAAGTGAATAAGAGTCTGAAAGACACAAGTGAAGAAGAGACCTTAAAAATAAGCATGATAAAAAATACATGATTAAATCAATAATGCGGAAAAGCAAGGTAACTAAGATAAGCAAAAAAAAAAATTTTTTGTTTTGGTTTGACAATTCCAACAATATTTCTAGACTTTTCACATATAATGAGCATTATCCTTGAAAATTTTCCGCAGTATATGCAAACATGATTTAACATATTCAAAAAGATAAGAGCTACAATGTTACTAATTCGTATTTCAAGTAAAAAAAAATTATAGAAATCATGCATTGCAATCTAGTGCTTTTACTTAAGTTTTTATATAATCATGTAAATATGCATTGGGATCCAATTCTCATGAGTAGAAGTTTTTTGAAAAACAATGATGTGTGCGTAAAGTATTTTGATAAGAGTATACAGGTGATGTAATCAAAACACATGACATATGTAAGAGAATAGTAAAAATAATATTAAGATTGTAATGGTAGAGTTACTTTCACACATCAATTCTAGAATAAAATTTCAATATTCAATAAAATAGTACAACTACCAAGGTGCTTCACCCACACAATGCTCATTAAGACTTATCAGGGAGCAAAGTATTGTTTGGGGATCACATATGTATTTTTTTATAAATATTTATTTTGAGTGATCTGGTGTACAAATAGAAGTGATAAAGAAAATGTGTTTGCACAAGACACTTTACAATTCTTCTAAGGTTTTCAACCTCACAATAATCATTAAGACTTATAAGGAGGGTGAGTAGTGCTTAGTGGAGTTATCTTTGTCATTTTATTTCATATTTTTAATTTTGGGACAATGGTCTTCGAATTCACTTATATATCTTTGAATCTACTTTATATAGGAATTGAAATCAAGTCATTTTGCATCATAAAACTCATTGTAGGGAAATTTTAGTGGGACTGGTCCCTAGGAGGGAACAACCCATATTGTTGGAATAACTTTTATATGATTAATGGCATCAAGTAGAAATTTTGTACATGCATGTATGTACCCTAGATACATCTCCTGTCCAAAAATAAGAATTTTTGGACAATTTTCTATAGTTTTAGAAAATATTTAATTAAACATGCATGGTATAATTTTTGGGTTATGAACTCAAAATCCACCAAACTTCTTTGAAAGGTCAAATAAGTCAATAATAGTCCTTGCATAAAATTTTGGACTATTTGGAGTTATGAAAATGGATATTTTCAACATACAAGTTTTGTCTAGTGTATGAAATGGTGTGCTTATAGCACAGAGAGTATTTTGAATATCTCTCTCAAATTTTTGGGTGAATTGAACTGAGATTTTAACCATAGATATATTTTACCTATTTTTACCCTATGTCCAATAAATGGAACTTTTGGACAATATTTTGCCATAGTTTTGGAAATTATTTAATTAATCGTGCATGGTGTGATTATTGGGTTTTATGAACTTAAATGCAACCAAATTTCCTCTGGAAGATTAACTAGTTTATTATAAGTGTTTGGTAAAATTTTGGGGCCATTTAGACCCATGCATGTGGATTGATCCACATGCAAATGAAATCTAGTACAAGGAATTTTAATAATGTGACATAGGGTGTATTTTGGGAATTTTTCCCAAACCATTGGGGGAATAAGTCTGAAATTTTAAACATATGTATAATATATCCAAATACACCCTCTGACCAAAAATGAATGTGTTTGGAGAACATTTCCCCATGCTTGTTATAAATATTTGATAAAGCATGTAAAAGTGTCACACATGGTTAGGCAACACCAAGTGACCCCAAACATTGGTAGATGGTGGGGTAGGTTCTTATAAGTCTCTGGTAGAAATTTGTGACCATTTGGCTTTGTACATGGGAAGTAATCTTCACATGCATGCATGGGTGGAAGTTTTGATGTGCATATAGCACTATAATGTAGGTCTAGAATTACATGGTTAAATTAATCCAACTTGATCCTAATTTTGGGTGGCATGTTAAGTAGACAATAAATTGTCACTAGTTAAAAATTGAGGACATTTGGACTCACGCACGTGAGGGAAATTCTCATGCAAAAACCTAGGTTCCATAGAAGTTTATAAAGGTGTATACATAATAATGTTTTGAGAATTGATGGATGTTCTCTTGGTTAATTTCTATGAAATTCAAAACTTGCACTTTATATTTTGAGATGATACATCTCAGAGAAAATAATGAACTTTTGGGTTGATTTCCGTAGGAAATTAGGATTTATGTGATTTGTCACATAGACCTCAAATGTGTATTTTTAGGGTCAAAACTTTCTGAAAAGTTATAAATTTCTGGGATTCACATTGTAGAGTGAGATTACACTCTGTAGATTTTTGGTGGAATTTTTAGAAATAATATTGACCCTTATTCATTGATTATTCAATTACCCACTATTTGCCTCACCCCACCTTTAGGTAAGTTAATGGGTTCACATTTTCATGAAATTGGGTATTTGGGTTCATGAGACCATCTGAAACCCTTTGAAAATTTTTATGGAATTTATTGTTGATTATTAATGGTACATCCTTCACAAAGTACAACCATGTGATATAACATGATAAAATTATATCTTGAATTATTTACACTGGAATTCTATAAAAATTTGTACATAGAATTTTGATAGCAATATGGACCTCTGGAAATTTTGTTAGATTTATTTATTGAGAGGACATCATACTTCCTTCATAATGTAGAACTTGGAGTTATAACTTGAGAAATTTATATCTTGAATTATTGACACTGTAAAGCTATAGAAATTTGTACATAGACTATTGATAGCAATATGAACCTCTGGAAAATTTATTGGACCCTTTGGGCCATGATAATTGACACTTCATGTGCAAGTTGATGAATATCTTAAATATATGGAAATAAATTATAGGCCCAATATAATTTAATTAAAGGAAAAGAATGAAAAATCTGAAGTTTATCATATATACAACTTCTGGAATCTTGTTTGAGTACATATTAGTTAGAGGATCATGTACTCTGTTGGAACAACCCTATTACTGATTTGGGCTAGGATCACTATCTGCTGACTAGGATCAAGTTGACCCTAATATATAGTCAATGGGTCAAGAGTTTAGGCTGTTAGAACTCAAGAATTCATTCAGACACTGCGTTCGACGAACTGCTCTCTGCGTTTGACGAACGGCTTGCATTCTGCGTTTGACAAACGACTTGCTCTCTGCGTTCGACGAACGGCATGCTCTCTGCATTCGACGAATGACTTATGTTCTGTGTTCGATGAACGGCATGCTCTCTGCGTTCGACGAACGGCTTGCCTCTATCTCAGCATCTCAGCGCCTCAGCTCAGCAGTCGACGAACAGATTGTTTCAATGCTCGACGATCTCATCTCAGAGGTCGACGATCCCATCTCAGCGGTCGACGAATTGGCTCAGCTCAGCGGTCGACGAATCCTTCCATTCGACGAACTCCAGTTTGCTTTCGACGAATACCTTCAAATCGATGAAAGTTCTCCACAGCTCAACAAAATTAATTCTTCCAGCAATATTCATTTGAGGTCGACGAACTAAATTTTGTGTTCGACAAAATTTATTGAGATCGATGAATTTTACTCAGATCGAAGAATTCTAATTTAAGTTCAGAAAGTTTCAGATAGATTATAGTATTCCATTCTCCGAACTCATATCGACAACAACAACGGATCTATTCTATCAGATAAGTAAGGATAATATATTTCCATTCATTATTTCAAGATTATAGCCGTTGACATTTCTCGGAAAAGGACATTTCATGGAAAAGGAAAGAGATTTATGGCGCAGCAGATTTTCAGTTCCCAAATATATTTTATTCCTTAATATAAGGGATTTATATTTAATATCTGTAAGAGATTTTTCAAAAGAGAAAAAGGCAGAAGATATAGCACATTATCACACAGCTTACACGACAACAATAGTACAGAACATATCACATACAACTGTAAAGAGAAAAAGTAAGGAAAAATATACATGAAGAACAAGAAGAACAAGAAGAACAAAAGCTAACAGTTCTTCTTCTTCCTCCAGCAACACATATTTTTCTAAGAACATCTTCAACACCACCTCTCTGTATTTCTGCTGCAAGAATCAGATCAAGAAAGAAGAAAGCTACATGAAGAAATAGAAGAACAAAAAGCAGATCATCTTCTTCTTCCTCAAGCAGCAATTTCATTTCAACTGAGAACATCAACATTATTCTCTTAGTCATCAGCTGCAAGCACAGATCTCCAAAGAGCAACAAACAATCTGAGAAGCGTTCTTGTCTCTCAGATTTATCAAATATCAGGAAGATCATTTCTTTCAAGAAAAAGCTCCAGCAAATCAAATGTCAAACAATTTCATATCAGACAGGGAGCTTTTCAACATACATCCGCTAGAGTCTTCTCTCAACATCTTGACAGAGAAGAACATCTTAAAGTTTTCAAAAACCCTTATTCACCCCCATCTAAGGGTGCCTAAATGTAGGATCAAGCACAACCAACTGTCCCAAAAGCCTGGACTTATGGGAAGGGCACTAAATTTTCTTTAAGGAAGTAGGAAAGGCACTACAGGTTAAGTGAAGGAATGTTGGGCCCAATACTATTCCCTCCCCCTCAGCGTCCAGCATGACCCGCAAGCTCAGAGGTAGCACACCATATGGCTCAAAAGTGGTTTTTCACATGGTCGCGGTTGCCTGACCCGCTGGGACCCACACAGGTAAAGAAATTTTAGGATTTAATCAGCGCCCCCCCCCCCCCCCCCCCCCCCCCGACCTCGAACCCACAACCTCCTCTAATACCACTTGTAGGATCAAGCACAACCAACTATCCCAAAAGCCCAGACTTATGGAAATGGCGCTACATTTTCTTTAAGGAAGTAGGAAAAGCACTACGGGTCTAGTGAAGGAATGCTGGACCCAACATAAAGATACCAACAACATTGACTCAGGCTCCTCAGAATCTGATGAAGAAGCCTACATTGGGCTTATGACAATGTCAAAAGACAGTTAGGATGAGTCCAACTCATCTTCTTAGGTATTAATCAGAGCTCTCTTATCTGCTACTGATTTTAAATTAGAAGTAGAATCTTGTTATGAGACAGGCTCTGAAAGATCATCCTCATCTGAGTCTGATCATGAGAATGAAGCTGATCTAGTGCATCAGTATGTTGTCTTGATGGATGCTCTAAAAGAAGCAAAGAGCTTGTTAAGGCACAAGCTGGGGAGATTGAATCCCTCGGGCTTGTTAAATCTAAACTCCTTGAGAAATCTGAGAAGGTAGCTCAAGTGAGTGAAGAACTCTGCAAATTAAGAGGGATCTCAAAGATCCAAATTGATACATGAAGTTAGAAGTATTAGATCTTAAGGTGCCACTAGTGGGGGTAAATAAGTGAAAGTATCTAGTTGCTACCTAAATCACCTAGAGGGGGTGAAAAGGTGAATTTTATGGTTTTTATGCGGAATTAAAAAGTTGAAAGAAAAGCACACAGAAATAAAGAGCACACACAAACAAAAGGATTTATAGTGGTTCCCCGGAATGGGTACATCAACTTTCCCGCCTCACCTATCTAGCACTCCCTGCTAGACTAAGCTAGTTCACTAATATCTGATTGAAACAATCTTACAAAGCGAAGTTAGCAAATCCAACAAACTCGGAGACCACGTCCCCTACAAACATGGAGCCTCAACTCCTACACTCGGAAGTAAAACTTCCTACAAACTCAGAGAACAATCTCTCCTACAAAAACTCAGAGAACAAACTCTCCTACAAAAATATGGAGAACAAATTCTCCTACAAAAACTCAGAGAACAAACTCTCCTACAAAAACTCAGAGAACAAACTCTCCTACACTCAATCCTCTAAACAAGGATCTATAAAAAACTCTGAAGAAAAACTTCCTAACAAAATATTGTCAAAGGGTTTTTACATAAATATAGATAGAGAAACAATCTTCTACAATCTCAAAGAGATTTAACTTGTTTAGATCTGAAAATAATAGATCTTCTTCTTCCTTGAATGAAATAAAAGCTTTGATCTTGAAAAGGGAAGAAGAAATCTTATCTTGAGGAATCTTGATCTGAGAACTTATTGAGACAACAAGATCTGAAAAAGCACTTGAGAGAATTTGAAATATGTGATCTTGTTGAATTTAAACTTGTAGAAGAATCGTGCAGAAACTTTGTCGGCAGCAGAAATGTCCTTTGCGAAAATGAGAATGGTTGACACAGACGATTTGCGATTTTAGAAATAAGGCATGATTAGGGTTCAAGAAATAACACTTAAGGCTATATATATAGCATAACCTCTCTAACGGCTAACAACGAAATCAAGAAAGGACGTCCACGTGTACTATAAATGGTGAAGACCTAAAAGGAAATCCATCTACAATTTTGAAAACAAAAGCGCACTATCTTCATTGATCGAGTGAACTCGTGAAGTATTTGATTACTCGACGAATTCACTTCATCACTCGACAAAAACATCTTGAATACCCTATTGGAACATGGTTTTTCGCATCCCTTTTATTTTAGAATAACAAATCCTACTTGTATTTGATCTTGTTTGCCATTGTATTTTTAGCATACAGGTTTGAACGTATATGACACCAGGTTGCTGCAATATTGTTCTGGTACTATCCATAAGCAAAAAGATTGAAAGATGTCTAACGCCAGGCATTAGGTCTTAACGCAGGGCGTTAGCGATCGACGGGATGGTCTGCCGATCGACGCGATGGGTTGCCGATCAACGGGATGGCTTGCCGACTGAATAAAAAGAGAAAGAAGCTTAACGTCAGGCATTAGGACTTAACATTGGCGTTAATGATCGACGATTATGGCAAGGAGGAATGCAGTCGTGATTGAAGGAGAAATTTAGGAATGATTTGACTCAACGCCAGGCATTAACTCTTAAAGACGGTGTTAACTTTTGTTCCCGCCAAGATGCAAAATGAATGGTGTGAAGCTGTCGTGATTGCTGTAGCATTTTGGGAATGATTTGACTCAACGCCCGGCGTTAGAGTCAACGCCAGCGTTAAGGTTGCCTAAAATGAAAGTTTCCAAAGATGCAGAATCTCCTTCTTATTTTGAAGTTCTGGGCCATCAAGTTATTTCTATACTGAGTCAACGCGGTTAACTCATAACGTCGGCGTTAGCTTCCAGTCCTATAAAAAGGTGGATTTCGTCTTCTCCAATTGCTGATTGCCAAGAGCATTATTTCAGCACTTCAGAAACTCCTTGAGGGCCGTATTTTTCCAGATCATCATCTCCCACACAAATTCAAAAGGAGGAATCGAAAGAGGCTTGAATCAACACGCTAACTTAATGTAAAGAACGCATGCTTGGACTTCGACGATCTTTAATGATTCTTCGACGTCTCTTTCAGATTACCTCATAAGGAGTTTTATATTTGTCTTTTGTAATTGTCTTTTATTTTTATACTTGTAATCGGTTCGTGAATTCGCCTCGTGTTGGCGACTAGGTCTGGGTAAGACTTAGGAAGTAATTCGCATCGTGTTGGCGACTAGGTCTAGGGTGTAGATCTAGGGGGTGCTCGAGGCCTTTCTAGGGATAGGAAGGCTAGAGGGGCTTGAGGTCGTATCTGGTGAGAGATCGGCTAAAGCCAACCGGTTTGTGGAGATACTAGTCGGTATAGAAAACGAAAAGAGTCTTTCATATTTCGCCTTGATTTCTAGCGTCACTGAAATCTGTCTTTGTAATCAATTTTATAAATGATAATCCTGTCTTTTCTTGTTTAATAAAATTGATTTCATTTCTAATTTCTAGCTCTTTACTTTTGATTCACTTTTATTCAAATAAAATATCAAAAGTTTTCTATTAAATATTAAAGTATTCTAAAACCCTTATTTACCCCCTCCTAAGGGCACCTACAAATCCAACAAGTGGTATCAGATCCACGTTATTCCAAAACGATTTCATCACGGGGAATAATGGCGTCTCTTGAACATGATCTCGCTTCTACTAGTGGGGAAAATTTTTATATAAATGAAAAATCACTCGCAGCACCTTTATTCAAAGGGAAAATTTATAAAAGGTGGAAAATTTTAATGGAAAATTTTCTCAAGTCCTTAGGCATAGATGTTTGGAATATTACTATTGAAAAACCACCTAGCGTATTAAATAGAAACGAAGTGGTTTTAAATGCAAAATTTATGAATAGTTTATTTTGTGCTTTAGATCAAAATATTTTCAAACTTATTTATAATTTACCTACCGCGTATGAAATTTGGAATTCTCTTGAAAGAACTTATGATTCTCCTTCTACAGGTATTGATCAAATGCAAGACATGGAGAACATACAAGCTTGCACAGATATTGAAGAAAGCTCCGCTCATGATGGATCAATGGAGTGGGCATCAAGTGGAAGAGAAGATGAAATCTTATCTTTGGAAGAGGAGTGCCAAAAAGATGTCAAAGGAACTATAAGTTCAAATATCAAATCCTCCACAAGCAATGTAAGGAAATCAAAATCCATATTTTGTACCTCTATTTCTACATTTTAATTGCTACAAACTACTAAACGTAAGATTAAGAAATTAAAAAAGGATAATGCAAAACTACGTTTAGAAAATAAAACTTTGAAAGCAAATATAAATGTAGAATCCAAAAATGATATGTTTGAACCTCCATCATGCTCTTCATTTGAAAACTCCACACCTTGTATTGATTATAATGAATTAAAAGAAAAATACAAAGAACTTAAAAAAGAATTTATTTTTGTAAAAGAACAAAATGACAGATTATGTTTAGAAAACCCTTCTTTAAAAATTGATTGTGCTAAGTGTGAAGACTATAAAATTAAAATTGAAGAGATGGATGAAACATTTGAGGAATATATAATTAAATAACAAAATCATATCGATTCAATTGTTTCCACTCTAAAAAATAGCACAATTACGTATAATAAAGCTATACATAATCTTAAGATCAAGAATGATGAATTAGAAACAAAAATCAACTTGCTTATGAAAATTATGAATAAAAATTCACAATACATAAATTCACAATATCAAGTAATCTCTAAAAACAAGTTGAATATGAATGTCTTGACTAAACCTAAAAATGGGAGTAAGGAACACAAAGTATTTGTAAATCAAAATCCCAATCACTATTATTTACAAAATCATTCTTCTCCCAACTTAAAAATAGAAGTACACAAATTTCCTATGAGAAATATTTTCAATCATCATTACAAGTATACTCTTCAAAATAAAAATAATCATAATTGAAATTTGATGCATAAAATTAATATTAAACCAAGGTTTGAATGGAGACCCAAAATTAAAGATGAAACACAAGCTCCACTCAAAAGGGCTCATTCATTTTCATCTCCCCAAAAGCAAACACATTGTATTTGGGTACCCAAAGGAAACACCACACTTGGTTCCCTTTGGATACCTAACACCCTTATTCATTAAGTATCATACAAATGCATGAAGTAGAAATAATTAAATATGAAATATCATCAACTCTAATTCGTGATATTCTTAAACATTTTTGTTTGTTTTCATTTTTTAACCATCATGCTATGGTAAATTTGTATAACATGTGATATGACTTTCACACATTAAGCCACAAATTCATTAATGAATCAAATTGAATGAAATTGAATAAAAGTCAAATCATCTCTCAAGTGACCTATCTATACTTTTTATTTTAACCCTCTAAATCCATTACCTTTAAAAGTCTTATATCATCATTATAAATTAAATGCTAAATGTTTTTATGATATTATCAAGACTAATAAAATAATTGTAAAAAAATATTTAGAAGAAAATTATGGGGTCTTGGCTAAATGTATAAAATGCTCAAGTGCTGATTGTATAAATTACTCATAATCATAAAAAATTGGAATTGAAAAATCACAAAAATCACTTGTTTTTAAACAAAAAAAATAAATTAAATCTACAAAAATATGCGAGATTTTGACGGAAACTTCAAACGATCATTACTTTTGATCCGCTTATCCGAATTTCGCCCATAATAGCTTTTCAAAATGAGGTCGAGAAGATCTATGCAATGGCAAATGAGCTATGCTCGTTTGAGGTCATTTCGACCCTCAAAACTGCCAAAATTCAACTCCTTTCAGAAGTTATCTCCGTTTATCCTTTTTTCGCAATATTTTTTGCCAAATGATTGTACATCACATACTCCTAAGTACCATTCCAATGACCTTAGAATCAACCTTATATTTATTGAAAATAACTCACAAGGTTAAATCACCTCATTCTAGGTCTATGAATAGTTTGGTTGAAGCTCCATGTTGAGTATATGCAAATATATTATATGCTTTACATAACCTTGCACCTTATTACCATAAATTTTTCATTCTAGCATCACCACTTACTATGAGAAGAAATTAATGTCTATGCTAGATATACTATGTTATGCTAAAGAAAAATAGAATAATGAAAATTAAAAGTCATGAAAATTATACATATATATCTTTTTGTTTAATATTCAAAAACCAAAGAGAAAATTTATAAAACCTTTCAAAAATAACAAAAAAAATTAGTTTCCCATTGTATTCATTATTCACATCACAATATTTTTCTTTAATATTTTGAAACGGTTGAATATGAATTCTTTTATATATTTCACTTACAATAATTAATTATGAGTATCTAAATTTCTATGTGATAAAATTAATGGTCATAATTATATTATGTAATATCAAAAGATCTTTTAATTCAAACATTACACATAACTACAAAAGATCCTTTTGGTTCTAACATATGATTGGTGATCATGATAATTATATGAATAAATTATGTATTGTTGTTTCATGTATCATACTATATCTAGACCTTAGAATCACATTGTTATCAATAACGTCAAATCAAATCATCACTTAATTCTAGGTCTACAAATTGAATTTCTATGAATTTAAAAGACATGCATTATTCTTATGGCATAATATGAACTCATCATATCAGCATTATCAACTAATAAATATTATCATTCATACTTGTTATCAAATAATGCCATAATGAATCCATCTTAAAGTAGAAAAATTGAAAGATAAAATAACTATGTAACTTTAAATTGTTTCCATATGAAAAAATGCATAGGATGTCCATGATCATTCTCCCACATTATGTGTCTCACAATTGCTAGGGCATAGGATTGTATGCATTAGAAGACCTAACCTCTAAGTCATGTCTTGTCCTTAACCGGGGAGGGTTCCAGTGGGGCCTTGCGAGGCACTAGGGGAAAGAGTGTTAGGTTGAGCATTCTCTAGTGTGTGCATATGGGATTAACACCCCAACCTACGGCATGTGTGCATTTCCTCATGCCCATCTGTCACTTAGTACGGGGCTAGTGTGTAGGCATATAGTTAGGTTATTATAATCTAGGACATTCCTATATCGTATATTTTGTATGCACTCTTTATGATTATATTATTCATTCATTCTTGTTTTGATCGAACATGCTTATGTTGTGTTTTGCATATCTTATCATTTTTGATCTCTAATGATCATGTAAAACACAAATATATGAAAACCAAATAAAAATATAAAAACCATTTTTGAACAAATAAAACATGCTTAAATAGCCTTTTCCAACTTCTCTGAAATTTCTGCACTAAGAAGGTCTATATACATACTACCCATTCCAAAGAAGTTTTTTCAAAAATCTCAAAAAATAGAGTACTGTTTGGGCGTTAACTAGTTAACACCAGGCATTAGCCTTTTTGGCCAAATTGTAATTCTGCTTTAACTAGTATATTTCTGGTATTTTTCTACAATTTTATCACTTTATTTTGTCTGATTTCAAATTGTTTTGTTATTAATTTTGTTGTTTTATTCCAAAATACAAAAAAATATTTTCAAATATTTCAAAATGTTCAAAAATATGTTTTTGTTATTTGTTTTACTTTAAATCCTTACGAAATTATGGTTTGACTATAAAACTTTAGAAGAGCAAACATCTTTGTTATTTTGTTTCCAATGGTCAAAAGTGATTTTGGCATACTCACAAGGATTCTCTTCAATGTCTAATTTTAATTTCAAATTTTCTAAACATTGTTTTTGTCATGACTTGACCTTAATCCTATTATGTGCAATGAAATAGTCTTTAGATAATTATGTATGATTGCCTAGCATGCCTCTAAGTATGAGTAATGTTTTATCCTAATCAATGATTCATTCACTCACTATTTTGGTAATCTACATGTGCTCATAATCTTAGTATTGCATGATTGTTTAGTGTAACAGTTTTAACATATTAAGTTATATGTCAAAATTCCCTACACCGTCTTTCAAAAATAAATTTCATGCACAACATAGAAATGTTGTTTCAATAATATTAATGTTTGCAACAACAAGTGAATTCGGAGACCTATTGGCCCAAAATAAAAATCTAAAATAAACAGCCAAAGATAACTCCACCAAGCATTACTCACCCTCCTGATAAGTCTTAATGAGCATTGTGAGGTTGAGCACCTTGGAAAGAATTGTAAAGTGTCTTGTGCAAACATACTCTTTTTTATCACTTCTATTTGTACACCGGATCACTAAAATAAATTTTTATAAAAATGCTTATGTGATCCCCCAAGCAATACTTCGCTCCCTGATAAGTCTTATTGAGCATTGTGTGGGCAAAGCACCTTGGTAGTTCTAATCCTTTTATGTGCTTTGAAATTTTATTCTAACATTGATTGGTGAAAGTAATTATAAGATTGCAATCTTAATATTGTTATTACTATTTCATTACATATGTCATGTGTTTTGATTATTTCACTTGTATACTTTTATCAAAACAACTTATGCACACATCATTGTTTTTCATAAAGCTTTTACTCATGAGAATTGGATCCTAATGCAAACATAATTCTTTACAACCTTAAGTAAAAGCAGTAGATTGCAATGCATGATTTCTACAATGTTTGCTTTACTTGAAATATGAATTGGTTACATTGTAGCTATTATCTTTTTGAATATGTTAAATTATGCTTGCCTATTAGTTATGCAAATTTTCAAAGTTAAAATGCTCAAATGTGAAAAGTCTCTATATATATTGTTGAAATAGTCAAACTATTACAAAAATATTAATCTTAATAACTTTGTTTTATCTTTCTGCATTCCTATTTGATCATGTATCATTTTTTACCATATGTTCTCATGCTTATTTCTAAGGATTTATCTTTCACTTGTACTTATCAAACAATATTGCATTTCTTTCAACTAGTAATATTTTTCTTAAAATTTAATTTGAAAATCAAGTGGTAGAATTCCTTTGGTAAAATCATGGAATGTTGTTCTTTCACGCTTATCATATATTTTTTAAGCTGTGCTACTCTCTCCCTTAGCTCGATCATGACTTACTTTATGTTTACAAAAAACTCTTAATCCTCTCTTAATTATGTCCCAACTTTTGTCTTCTTTATTCTAATTTTGTTTCACTCCACCCTCTTTTGCTAATAACAAAAATGGGAGAATAAAAAGATAAATCACAAGGAGTAGGATTCACTAGATTAAGGGGGAGCATGAAACTAGTCTATGTGTGCATACACTACGGAGGAGCACAATTATAATGAACTTTAACTCTTATTATTATATGTATGATTGCTTAGTGTCATATATCTTTCTAAAAACACATATCTTATCTATGAATATGATTTATCTCTGTTTGATTTGTTATTATCAAAAGGGGGAGATTGTTGGAACATGGTTTTCCGCATCACTTTGATATGAGAATAACAAATCCTACTTGTATTTGATCTTGTTTTCCATTGTGTTTTTAGCATGCAGGTTTGAATCGATATAACACCAGGTTGCTGCAATATTGTTCTGGTACTATCCAAAAGCAGAAAGATTGAAAGATGTCTAACGCAATGCATTAGGTCTTAACGCTGGGCGTTAGCAATCAACGGGATGGTCTGCTGATCGACGGGATTGGTTGTCGATCGATGGGATGGCTTGCCGACTGAATAAAAAAAGAAAGGAGCTTTACACCAGGTGTTAGGACTTAACGCTGGCGTTAACGATCGTTGATTATGGCAAGGAGGAATGCAGCCATGATTGAAGGAGCAATTTAGGAATGATTTGACTCAACGCCTAGCGTTAAATATTAACATCGACGTTAACTTTTGTTCCCACCAAGATGAAACATGAATGTAGGGAAGCTGCCATGATTGTTGGAGCATTTTGGGAACGATTTGACTCAATGCCCGGCATTAGAGTCAACGCCAACATTAAGGTTGCCTAAAATGAAAGTTTCCAAAGATGCAAAATCTCCTTCCTGCTTTGAAGATCTGAGCCATCAAGTTATTTCTATACTGAGTCAACGCCCGACGTTAACTCATAATGCCGGCTTTAGCTTCCAGTCCTATAAAAAGGTGGATTTCATCTTCTCCAATTGCCGATTGCTAAGAGCCCTATTCCAGCACTTCAGAAACTACTTGAGGGTCATATTTTTCCAGATCATCATCTCCTACACAAATTCAAAAGGAGGAATCGAAGGAGGATTGGATCAACACGCTAACTCAATGCAAAGAAAGCATGCTTGGACTTCAACGATCTACAACGATTCTTCGACGTCTCCTTCAGATTACCTCATAGGGAGTTTTATATTTATATTTTGTAATTGTCTTTTATTTTTATCCTTGTAATCGGTTCGTGAATTCACCACGTATTGACAACTAGGTCTGGGTAAGACTTAGGGAGTAATTCGCCTCGTGTTGGCGAATAGGTCTAGGGTGTAGATCTAGGGAGTGCTTGAGGCCTTTCTGTGGATAGGAAGGATAGAGCAGCTTGAGGACGTATCTGGGGAGAGATCGGCTAAAGCCAACCGGTTCGTGGGGATACGAGTCGGTATAGAAAATGAAAAGTGTCTTTCATATTTTGCCTTGATTTCTAGCGTCATTGAAATCAGTTTTTGTAATCAATTTTATAAATGATAATCATGTCTTTTCTTGTTTAATAATATTGATTTCATTTCTAATTTCTAGCTCCTTACTTTTGATTCACTTTTATTCAAATAAAATATCAAAAGTTTTCTATTAAATATTAAAGTTTTCTAAAACCCTTATTCACCCCCCCCCCCCTCTAAGGGTGTCTACAGATCCAACAGACTCGAGGAAAAGTACTTAGCTGAAAGTTGAGATAGGAAGAAACAATAACTGAGATCACTCAAGAAATTTGTCGAGAGCACTTGACGATTTCGTCTAGTGTTCATGAGAAACCAGCAGACCACTCTTTGAATTCGTCGAATGTTCTCGAGTGAACACTTTATTATTCGATGAAAAGAGTTAGAACAATTCACGAGACCTATCAAGAGATCACGACAAATTTGTCTAGTCCACTCAAGATGTCTCGACGAATTCGTCGAGTCTTCTCGAGTGTACTCGACAAATTCATCGAGTCTTCTCGAGTGTACTCGACGAATTTTTTTCTTCCAATCCTGAACACAGCAACTACTTCATACTGACTTCTCCATAGTTTTTGAATATGAAGTACACCCCAATAGAGAGATTTCACATGAGTCAACACCTTGGTCTACACAATGAGGGATTACATTGCATAGGCCTGTGTTTATGACTCATTGAAACCTGACACCGGTTTTTACTTAACAATTAATGTCCTGCAAACACATTATTAAAATACCAAATCAAATATAAACTCAATTCCCCTTTGTGCAAGGGGACTTCTTCAAATCAAGATAATTGTGGATACAATTCCCAACAATCTCCCCTATTTAAAGAAGTCAAAACCCTATATACAAAGTTGAATTGTGCCGAGAATAATTATAATATCAAATACATAAAATGACATAGAGAGTTAAAGACTTAGCTTTTCAACCTTATTGCTTTTCAACCTTGTCTCCCCGTTTCAACCTTCTCTCCCCCTTTTTGACAGCTTCAGATAGGGAAGTGATAACATGGCAGTTCAACAGAGTTCTCCCCCTCAGCAACTACACTGGATTCCTTATTTGGAGGTATAATTTGAAAACTTTTTTCATCTCCCCCTCAATCTTCTTTCCCCTTAGAATTTTAGTGTTTGGACTGATTTCCTGAGCTTTTCAACAATTTCATTATAGAAATATTGTTTCGGTCATGTACCACAAACATCCACTGTCCAAATGCCCGATAAGAGTTTTGGTTGGCCTTTGGGCATACCTACAATCACAGATTAATTATCCTTTGGAACCCAAAAGGATTTGGGTCCCAGGTTCCTAGTTAGACGACTACCACTTGGAGTGTTAATATTGTGAGCGATCATTCTTACATTTCTAACTTGTGGAGTCTTGAAATTAATGGGATTGAACCAACACTCTATGGTGAAGTGACCAACTTTGCCACAACACCAACAGTTGAATCAGTTGTACCTTCTTTTCCTCTCCAACTTAACTCTTTGAATGGGGGGTCTAGCAGGAGCTACCGACTTGGAGGAAGAAGCCTCGTGATTGCAACAAACACATGACACCTTCTCAAGTTATTTCGTAGCAATAAGTTTGACTTTAGGTGCTTTCTTAGCTGACGGTCCATGCACGAATGAACCATAGTCCTTGAGGACTATCTCTTCGTAAGGAGCTTTGAGAGCAGTCATTTTGAAGTTTCCGAGACAGCTCTATCATTGGTTACTCTTATTTGACTCAACTTGAATTGGTCTTGTAAAGAGACCATAAGATGTTTCAAAGTCATAGGTGCTTGTTGGAAAAACCACCTTCTTGAAGGAAGGTTGACTTTGATCAGCCATGCCCTTACCCTTAACGGCCCTTGGCTTAGCAGCCTTACTTTTCTCGGTGTGATGACTGATACCGCTACCCTTTGCAGGAGCTTAAAAACCATCAATAAGAGGAAGGATATGTTGGATATATAGGCGCCCACCCTTAAAAACCATCAATAAGAATAAGGGTTTTGAAAACTTGTATTATATTTTGAATGACTTGAAAAGCTAAGAGATAAAAATAGTGAAAATCCAAACAAATTAAGGGAAATAAAATAGAGACATGATTTTATTAACTTGAAATATATGATTACAAAACTTGATTTCTTATGACGCTAGAAGTCGAAGGCAAAAAGTAAAATGTCCTTTTGTTTTCTATCCCGGCTCATATCCCCACGAACCTGTGGCTTTAGCCTATCCTCCCCGGATATGGCCTAAAGCCACTCTAGCCAATCCAACATCAGATATGGCCTCGAGTAACCCCTAGATCTACACCCTAGACCTAGTCGACAACATGAGTCAAATTTCTGCCCCAAGTCCTACCCAGACCTAGTCGCCAACACGAGGCGAATTCACTCACCGATTATAAGAGTAAAGAGATAAAATAAACAACAACAATATGAAAAACTTCCTATATGGATCTCTTAAAGAAGTTGACGAAGTCCCATAGAGTATGATCATAGTCGATGCGGTCTTTCGTCACGATGATAAAGCGTATTGAAATCTTCTCCATGGATCACCTTAAGCCTTCATGGATTTGTGGGAGTATCTCTCTAAAACTTCCTTTATATGATGTGGCACGAAGCTCTAGATTTTAGGCATGTGAGATGATGAAGAAGACAGACCCAAGGGGTCCTTTTTATATCCTTAGAGCTAGCGCCTATGCTATCACTACAGTCGGTGTTATCCTAATTTAGGCAATATTCTGTGTGTGTGTATCTTTCATTCCAAGGAAACCTTGCCGAAATTCCTCTTGTGCGTCGCGCTACTACTTGCGCTAGCTGCTACCGCCAGTGCTATCTCCTTCTATAACTGCTTCCTGGAATTGCATAATCAGGCCTAGCACCTGCGCTAGTGTCTACCGTTGATGTTCGTGACCATGCTGGAATTTAGCTTCAAACTTGGGGGCAAACTTCTAATGTTATCCTTAAGTCATATGGCATTATTTCCTGCACACTTAAACACACAAGATCAAATACACATAGGATTTGTTATTCTCAAACCTAGGAGATGTGGAAGACCATGTTCCAACAAACTCCCCCTTTTGATAATAACAAATCCATTAATTCATAAAGCATGATGAATCTTACTTGTGTGTGTGTGAGTGATGACTTAGGATAATTGTCAATTTTGGTATTTATAAGTGCTCCCCCAAAATGCATGCTCTCCCTATGTGAATGCTCCCCTTATATGTAGGCTATAATTTTGTTAGTTCTCCCCATTTGATAGCGTTTATTATTTATCATATTAGTTCTCCCACTTTTGTTATTAGCAAAAGTGGGCAAGGAAGCAAGAGACATAGAAAGAGGCATTTTGATAAAAAGTTAAGGCATGATCGATCTTTTATGAGAAATTTAAGGATAAGGTGTTCTTAGCATAAGAAAGAGATTTTCTTTAAACAAGATCAGAGTTATTAGCATGAAAATAAAAAAAATATGCATGTTCGAACAAACAATATAAACTTTACCAAGCAAGTGTACCACTTGTTGAAGTAAAGGAATTTTGAGATTCAAGTGATGATACACACCAAAAAATAAGTCTTGTAATAAGCATGGAAAAGTAAGGTTAAAATATATTGCAATTGTGCGGAAGACAAAATAAACATCTTATTGTGAGCATGAAAATCATAAGAATAAGTAAGACTTTAAGTCGAAACATAAGAAGATGTTTTGGAGTTAAAAATTTTAAGAGGTATAGCATAATTTTTGAGACATTTCAAACGAGATAATTTAGAGTTTTACCATAAACGGAAAGGCTATAAAATTGCATATCCAAAGAAAATGTCTTTTTGAAAATTTAAAGATCATAATAGAAATAAGAGATGTTATGCAATAAAAGTGATATTATTTGGAAAAAACCAATCTTATATAAACATCCAAGTTTAAGATAATATTTTTTTTAAGAAATATTGTTCGTAAGCAAGTAAGGTTTTCAATAAAGTTTCCATGACAATAGGCTAGGAGTTCTATTTTTCAAAAAACTACTAAGGCAAGCATGATTGCACATATTCTATAAGATAGTAACTATAATGTTATTAATTTGCATTTCAAGTTATGAAAACATTTTAGAGATCATGCATTGCAATCTAATTCTTTTACTAAAGCTTTCTAGAAATTTTTTGTAAAGAAGCATTAGAGTACCATTCTCATAAGTAGAAGCTTTATGAGAGATAATGATGTGTATAAAAAGTGTTTTGATAAAAGTATACAAGTGATATAATCCAAAACACATGGCTCATATAGTGAAGTAGAAACATTATTAAGCATGTACTCTTTTTAACTACTTCTACACATCAATTCTAGATTTGATACAATGCACATAAAAAGTACAAATACCAAGGTGCTTCACCCACACAATGCTCAATAAGACTTATCAGGGAGCGAAGTAGTGCTAGGGGGATCACATATTTTATTTTCAATAAGAGCTTTTTGTGATCCGGTGTATAAAATAGAAGTGTATTAAAGTAGTTTGCACAAGACACTTTACAGTTCTTTCCAAGGTGCTCAACCTCACAATGCTTATGAAGACTTATTAGGAGGTTCAAGTAGTGCTTAGTGGAGTTATCTCTGTCATATTTTTTTATTTTTTTTAGTAAGACAAAGTTCTCCGAATTCACTTGTTTTTGCAAACACTTATAATTTTGAAATTTCACTTCTATACGTGCAACATAATTTTGAATAATGTGTTGGTAATAGAGATAGACATCTTAATATTATAAGCTACTATACTACACAATCATGTCTGGTAAAGAATTATAGGCACATGCAGTCTACCAAAAATGTGAGTGTAAAGAGATCATTATCTAACATAACACATTACTCATACTTAGAGGCATACTAAAGCAATGCTACACAATTCACCAAAGACTTTTTCATTGCACATAACAAGATTAAAAACCAAGCATGACAAGCAAAAACAATGTTTAGAAAATGTGAGATTTTAAAATACACATTTTAGCCAAATCTAAAAGAGCATGATTTGTAATTTTTTGCCAAAGTAATGAAAAATAATCTCGTTATTTTAATAAAGCTTTGCACAAACAAATAAAAATAAGCAAAACATATTTTTGTATTTCGAAATTTTATATTTTGATTTTTCAAGAAACAAAGAAATACACAAACAAAAATGC
This sequence comes from Dactylorhiza incarnata, assembly GCA_033032865.1. Taxonomy (NCBI): domain Eukaryota; kingdom Viridiplantae; phylum Streptophyta; class Magnoliopsida; order Asparagales; family Orchidaceae; genus Dactylorhiza; species Dactylorhiza incarnata. Next base: position 96,113 of record JAWHQI010000973.1, read on the forward strand.
CAAAAACACAGAAATAAGTAGAAATTTTATAGGATTATATTTTTATAAATTTTTTAGAAATTTGAAGCACTTAGTCTTGAATCATGGAGCTAGCGACGACGGTAGGTCCTAACGCCTACGTTAGCTCACAGAGAGTGCATATTTTAATTGTACAGCCTTGATTTTCTTCAATTTCACTTCTGATTTTGCTCAATTATGTTTGTGTCAAGTAAGACCTGCCTAATGAAGTGAAAAGACGAGAAGAAATCGCAAAAAGTTGTGGAAGTTAAAATTTTAGACCATGAGCTTCCAAAAACGTAATTCTACCTTCTTAAACAACTTGAGTTTTGCACAATCATTTAAGCATAGTATGATAGGATATGCAAACAAAGAAGACATGATTGGACAAAACAAATATGCATGATTTTAGTGATTACAAAAATAATGTTCATGCATAAAATAAAAATAGGTATGCCCTAGATAAAAATACCCTGACTATATGTCTACACCCTAGCCCCGTACTAAGTGATGAATGGGTATAAGAGCTGCACACATGTCATAGGTTGGGGTGTTACTCCCATATGCATACACTAGAGAACTCTCAACCTAGCACTATTTCCCCTAGTGCTTAGCAAGGCCCCATTAGAACCCTCCCCGGTTAAGGACAAGACATGACTTAGAGGTTAGGTCTCTAATGCATCCAATCCTACGCCCTCGCTATCGTGATACATACCATATTGTTATATTATCATGGGAATTCAAAGCGTTCTAAGTTTATGAATGATTTATAGACTATAAGTTTATTTGAGTTTTTATAATGATAATATATAACCTCATAGTTATCATGAATTCAAAGTTCCAAATTTTCTATTTTTATATCTTGACAAGCATATAATAACTAATAGTGCATGAGATTAGAATGATAACTAATAATATTCATTAAGATACAATGTTAGTATGATAAAACATTGATTCAATATGACTTTTGTGATTTTATTTTTAATCACGAATTATGAATATATATACTTTTCTGAAGGGCAAGATAATTATAGTTTTCTTTTTCGATTATTTCAAGAGAATGCATGAGTCTATAATTATTTTGATCTTTACTAGACTTTAGTTGGACTTAGCAATTTGAAGTGGATCTTGGACTTCCTGAGGTCTACCCTGTGAAAGGTTCACACCGGTACTAGGATATGTGATGGGGTGACATCCCAAATCCCCCTTTTCTCAAGATATTTAAGTGTTATTGGTTGCTACACATAATTAAAATTTAAAGACTCAAAGATTTCCAAAAGAGATAAATTAAAGTTCATTATTTCATTAAACTAGATAAATATCTCATAACAAATTTAGAATTAGATTTATATGGATAATATAAGATATTTATAGATAATGAATTTAAGAAAGATAGATTGGTCACCAAAATAAATTATGACTTTGAATTTGATTTATACTCATTAAGCTTTAAGAGATAAAATAATATTTCCAATAATATATAAGATGAGCATGACATGATAGCTTAAAAAGTAAGAAAACAAAAAGAAAAATAAAAAGACATTGAAGCATATCATGAAGTAGAAATTTGTATATTTCATTTTGAAAGGATTCTACTTTATGCATCTGATGATACCTAATGAATAAGAGATTTAGGTATCCAAAGGAAACCAATTGTAATGATTCCTTTGGGTACCCAAATATAGTGAGATGACTTTTGGGGAGATGAGAAAGAATGAACCCTTTCAAGTGGAGTTAATGTATCATCTTTAATTTTGGGTCTCCACTCATACTTAGGTTTAGTGTAATAATTATTATGCATCAAATTTCCATATTCATTAAACTTAGACTTAAATAATAATTACTTTTGAAATTATTTTTCAGAGGAAATTTTTGCACATTTGAATTTAATTTGGGGGATACATAATGAGGGTTAGAATTTATTATGCTTGTGTAATTAAACATTCTACTGGGTGCATGTTTAATATATTTTAAAATACTTGTAGAAGTTTTACACATGTTTGATGATAAACTAGAAATAAATGATTTTTTATTACTTGAAATTTTTTGCACAAATAGTTTTAATGATTGTAGTTTATTAGATAAAATATTATTTTCATTTACCAATTTTTCATTATGCTCTTTTGAAATTAAAAGTTTTTTCAAAATCCATGAATTTTTCATTAATATCATTACAATCAAATCAAGGCTTTGAGATTAGAGAGCGAGATGGAGAAGCCATATCATAATTAGATTCTGAATTAACATTAGCTTTTAACCTTTTATTTTGTAAACAGAATTTCTTATTAGCAATTTTCAATTCCTTGATTTTACGTTTAGCCATTTTTAGTATATGGAAAGTAGAGATAGAATTGCAAGCAATAAGGGAATTTGATTTCCTTACAGTGCTTTTGGATGCGGTGAGATTTGAGCATATAGTTCCTTCGTTAGCTTCATCTTTTTGGCACTCCTCTTCCAAAGATAAAATTTCTTCTTCTCTTTCACTTGATGTGCACTCCATCGATCAATCGTGAGAGGAGCTTTCTTAACCATTTGTGCAAGCTTGTATGTTTTCCACTTCTTACATTTATTCCATACCTGTGAGAGGATGATCATACATTTCTTCAAGAGATTTCCATACTTTGTATGCACTGGAAAAATAATATATCAATTTGAAAAAATCTTGAGATAAAGCACAAAAATTACTACTCAAAGCCTTTGCATTTAGGTGACATTCTTTTTTATTTGATTCATCCGCTGGTCTTACTATTGCTATATTCCATGCTTCGATATCTACAGTTTTGATAAACATTTCCATTAAAATTTTCCACCATTTATAATTTCTTCCTTCAAATATAGGTGGTGCAAGAGAATTTCCTTCTTCATAAAAAAAATTCCGCCACTAATAAAAGCGAGATCATGAGACGCCATTACTCGCATTTGTTAAGCCAATTTGGAATAACCTCGATCTGATACCACTTGTTGGTTCTGTAGGCGCCCTTAGAGGTGGGGTGAATAAGGGTTTTAAAAACTTTAATTATATTTTGAATTACTTGAAAAGCTATGAAATCAAAATAGTGAAAATCCAAACAATCTTACCTTCATCTTATTTGAGCTTGACTCGTCTGAGTTGTTGTAGCTAAGAGTCTTCGACTTCTTAACGAAGAAGCTCTTTTCCTCCTTCTTCTTATTCTTGAAGGATTTCTTGTCTTCCTTTCTCGATCCTTATTTCTTCTTGTATGGACATTTCATACTTAAATGTCCTGGCTTATTACAACAGTAACAAAAAATATCTGTAGAAAATTGTTTATTCATTTTGGATTTATACCTGTCGTTATTATATCCTTTCTTGTGATGTTCACCTTCACGTCTTGATCTTCTATGATCTGATGATGAGGATTGACTTATCCCCTGCTTCCTTTTTTTAGCAATCTCTTGAATTGCTAGGAGAGTAAGGAAAATTCTCCATCAGACATGTCTGAGCTTGAGGAGCAAGCCACTGACTCGTCATCTTCATCTGACGGTTGTGTCCTTATTGGTGACACAATCTTACCTTTTTGTGACCCTTCGGCTTTCAATGCTATCGAATTCTCCCTTCCAGAAGTCCTGCTGTCCTCTTCCTCAGTTTTCCTGATGTTGAGCTTTTGTTCATGAGAAAGAAGCTTCCAAAATAAGATATGAGGCTCCATGGTAGCCAACGTGCCAAACTCTCTTATAGTTATTGCCTTGGTATCCCATTCTTTCGTCAGGGATCTCAAGAACTTGTCATTTAGTTCTCCAATGGTGAATTCCCGGTCATAATTTCTTAGAGCGTTGACAATTTTGAAGAATCTCTCATGGGTATTTGATATGCTATCTCTTGGGTCTTGCTTGAAGGACTCGTACTCTTGATTTAGTAGAGATCTACTATTATCTCTAACTTCTTCTGTACCTTCCATCAAGACAATAAGAGAGTCCCACATCTCTTTCGTTGATTTGTAGTGAAACAGATTCTGCAATATGGAGTCATCCACTATACTGGCAATAATGTTCTTTGCCTTCTTTTCCAAGGTGACAATGGCAATCTCATCCTTTGTTAAGTCCAGCATCTTTTTAGGAACTTGTACATTTTGGGTTGACTGTAGATGTTGTCATTGGAATGTGAGGACTTTCTTCAACAATCTGAAAGATTCTTGGATCGGCGGCTTCCATGTAAAAACTTACTCTTTCCTTCCACATGGGAAAGTTTGCTTTAGTGCACACCGAAAAATTCATAGAAAAATCTTTGTTTCTGTCCATTCCAGACATGGTGTCTTTGAATAACTAGATAGAAGAATTTGCTCAAGGTGTTAACCTCTTAACGAACAACCTCCCTCAGATACCAATTGAAAGTATCTAGTTGCTACCTAAATCACCTAGAGGGGGGTGAATATGTGAATTTCATGGCTTTTATGCGGAATTAAAAACTTGAACGAAAAGCACACAGATATAAAGAGCACACACAAACACAAGGATTTATAGTGGTTCCCCGGAATGGGTACGTCCACTTTCCCAGCTCACCTATCTTGCACTTTAGGCTAGACTAGGCTACTTCACTAATCTCAGATTGAAATAATCTTACAACTCAGAGTTAGCAACTCTTTCAAAGTCGGAGACCATGTCCCCTACAAACTCGGAGCCTCAACTCCTACACTCGGAAGTAGAACTTCCTACAAACTCGGAGAATAATCTCTCCTACAAAACCTCGGAGAACAAACTCTCTTACAAAAACTCTGAGAACAAACTCTCCTACAAAAACTCGGAGAACAAACTCTCCTACAAAAACTCGAAGAATAAACTCTCCTACACTCGATCCTCTAAACATCTACAAAAAAACTCAGAAGAAAAACTTTCTACAAAAATATTATAAAAGGGTTTTTACATAACTATAGATTGAGAAACAATCTTCTAAAATATCAAAGTGATTTAACTTGTTCAGATCTGAAAATAATAGATCTTCTTCTTTCTTGACTGAAATAAAAGCTTTGATCTTGAAAGGGGAAGAAGAAATCTTATCTTGAGGAATCTTGATCTGAAAACTTATTGAGACAACAAGATCTGAATAAGCACTTGAGAGAATCTGAAATATGTGATATTTTTGAATCTGAACTTGGAGAAGAATCGTGCAGAAACTTTGTCGGCAGCAGAAATGTCCTTTGCAAAAATGAGAATGGTCGATACAGATGATTTGCGATTTTAAAAATACGGCACGATTATGGTTCAAAAAACAACCCTTAAGGATATATATATAGCACATCCTCTCTATCGGCTAAAACTGAAATCAAGGAAGGACCTCCACGTGTACTGTACATGGTGAAGACCAAAAAGGAAAGTTGTCTATGATTTTAAAAATGAAAGTGCACTATCTTCATTTATCGATTGAACTCATGAAGTATTTGATTACTCATTGAATTCACTTCATCACTTGACGAAAACATCGTGATGACTCGACGAAAAGGACTTAGCTGAAAGTTGAGATGGGAAGAAACAAAAACTGAGATCACTGGTGAAATTCGTCGAGAGCACTCGACGAATTCGTCGAGCGTTCACGAGAAACCAATAAACCACTCGACGAATTCGTCAAGTGTTCTCGAGTGAACACTTTATTACTCGACGAAAATAGTTAGGACATTTCACGAGACCTATCAAGTTATCTAGAATTTGTCTAGTCCACTCGAGATGGCTCGATGAATTTGTCTAGTCTTCTTGACATTACTCGACGAATTTGTCATGTCTTCTCGAGTGTACTCGACGAATTGACTAGAATAATTTTTCTTACTGTCCTGAACACAATAACTACTTCATCTTGAGTTCTCCATAGTGTTTGAATATGAAGTACACCCCAATAGAGAGATTTCACATGAGTCAACACCTTGGTCTACACAATGAGGAATTACATGCATAGGCTTGTGTTTATAACTCATTGAAACCTGACACTGGTTTGTACTTAGCAATTAATGTCCTGTAAACACATAAATAAAATACCAAATCAAATACAAACTCAATTCATCTTAGTGCAAGGGGACTTCTTCAAATCAAGGTAATTGTGGATGCAATACCCAACAATAAGGGTTTTATAAATCTTTACATTTTAAGAGAAATCTTTTGATATTTTATATGAATGAGATTAGATCAAAAGTAAATTGCTATAAATGAAAACCAAATCAATTTTATTGAACAAATAGATACATGATTATTATTGAAAAAATTGATTACAAAATAGAATTTCTATAACACTAGAAATCGAGGCGTGAATATGAAAATCTCTTTTTGTTCTCTGAACCGACTATTCTCCCTAAGAACCGGTTGGCTTTAGTTGATCTATCCCCATATCCGTCCTTAAGCCGCTCTAGCCTTTCTATACCTAGAACAACCTCGAGTGCCCCCTAGATCTAAACACCAGACCTTGTTGCCAACACATGCGACAAATTTCCACTAAGCCACACACAGACCTAGTCGTCAACAACCGCGGAAAATTCTCCACTAAACGATCACAAAGATGAGATTGAAAAGAATTACAAAAAAATAAAAATGAAAACTCCCTATGAAGTAATATGAAGAAGATGACGAAAAACTGCTGAAGATCATCGAAGTCAAAGTGTGCGTTCATCGCATTGTATTTGTGTTGATTGATGAGTCCTGATCATATACACATTTATGGACTCATCTAGGCCGATTTTCTAGTCTCTACACGTCACTTTAGACATGTTTTCATTCCTATTTAACACTCCATGCTAGGTGCACTTCTAGGCCCATTTTGGTGTGATTTCATTGCTTTTCTTCATTAGTAGTTTTCATGCGCTGTTAGGTGCCACTTTCAGTGGCTGGATTCATGGTTGTGCTGGAATTGGAGTCGTGCAGGTGTTCCCGGTGCAATTCTGCACAGGAACACTGCGCACGATCACCGGTTCTATTGCGCACGACCACTGGTCGTGCGCCACTGATCGTGTGCACTTAACCCTTTTTTCATGAGTTCTGTTTGGTGCAGTGCGCACGACCACCTATGATAGCACGCACGACCACCGGTCGTGCGCCACTGTTCGTGCGCACTTATCATTAATTTTATGAGTTCTGTCTCGACCAGTGCGCACGACTACCGACGATAGTGCGCACGACCACCGGTCGTGCGCCACTGGTCGTGCGAACTTTGTATTTTATAATTTTCTTCCCTTGCAGGCTCCGTCCATGCAGGCGGACGATCACAGAATGATAGTGCGCACGACCACTGGTCGTGCGCCATTGATTGTGCGCAATGTTTATTCCAGCGCCTATAAAACGACCTGCTCGCGAATTAGGTCGGGGACCCCCCGATTCTTCCGCCGTTTCCTGCTCCGTTCCGCCCGATTTCGCCCCTCCATCGCCGCCCACCATCGGGAGATGCTCCGGGCTTGTTCTTCACGCCAATCCTGAGCCAGAGTTTCCTCTCGGCCTCCTCCTTCATCCAAGAGCTCCAAAGGAAGACCTAGCCGCCATTTCCATCAAGCAAGAGGAAGTTTGCAACCTCTACCGGATCGTGACACGAAGAAGACGGGTCCATTGGGAGGTGTGACAGCCCTTCTCTACCCCGGACGTAGTTGCGGACCGAGCTTGGACGCGGATTGACAACCCGGCGATTCCAACCGTGAATCTACAACGAGCCTTCGGATTCGGTCGATTTCATGCCTTATTCTTCTCTTATTGATGTGTGTATGTAGTTAGATCTATGTATTAAGATGAAGTAGCACTTAAACTTGCTTTTATTTCTATATATTTCATGTCTATGTGAAATGCTTTTGTGGTTTATGTGATTTGAGGAGCGCCCCATTCCATCCTCCATCCCGCCGTCACGTTCGTGTGCCGCACTAGCAATTGCTAGTGGCGTGCTTGTCGAAGAGGTGCTTGCGACCCTCATTCCGTTAGCCTACTCATCCATCCGCCTACCGAAGCGTGGCATCGCGGCCCGTATTCCACCCCGCCTAACGAAGCAGTGCGCTCAAGGCCTGCACTGTTCGATTCCGCTTGCCTACTCGTCCATCCGCCCTTTCGACGCAGCGCGCTCAAGGCCTGCCTAGTCTCCATCCCGCCATGCGAAGCATTGCATAGCGGCATTGCATAGGAGTAGTTGATAGATTTTATTTTATTTTCCAAAAGCCAACCCAACTCCCCCGCATTTCATCCGATTTAAGGACTTCAATCTCAAGTCCTTCCTCGAAACCTAACTCCACCTTACTGTGTTCCTTCCGAGATCGATACTCGGGGATTTACTCCTCGTTTTATATTACTTGAATGATCGGTACACTGCCGTTTCGTGTCGCAGTCGAGCTACCGCCTATAGCGGTGTGTGAGATTTGCGCCAACATGTTTTTGGCGCCGTTGCCGGGGAACACAGTCGTGTGAGTTTTCTGGAGAGGGAGAACCTGAGAGAGAAGCCCATCCATTTGTAAATTGCATTTCTTTGTTTTATTTCTTTTTATTCCATTTTCCTTTTTTTAATTAGGTTGCTTTAGTAATTTTTGTTAGGTGTAGTATTTTGCACAATAACACTTTTATTTTGAATCGTTTATCTTCACATTATGTGGGCACATCTTAATTTCCGTTGTCGTTGGTGTGGAGCTACCTCCCACTCTAGTGATGAATGCCCTACGGAGAATAGTAGGCATAATTCTTATAGCCCAACATATGGAGCACCGACTTCGTCTGGTACTTCATATGGTGCGCGTAAGTCTTATGGCTACTCTGCTGAGCCTTTACCGTCTTACTTCTTTTCGGCTTCAGCACCCGCTGTGCCAAAGAAGCCTACTAGGCAGTGCCAGTTTTGTCGGAGCACAGATCATGCCCTGAAGGATTGTGTTGCTTCTCTTCGCCAATTGGATGAGGATGACGAGCCGGATATCCGGATCGTCCCGAATCCTAACTCTGGCGGCACACCTTCAACATCCGGTTATGTGTCTTTGTCACCTTCACATCTTGAATGGTATGGCATGGACACGGTCACTGGATGTGTGGCTGATCTGGGCACCGACATTGCTGAGCCTATTCTCCCGGTGCATCCACCACCCCTAGTGGATTCGATTCTTTGTGAGGAATCGGTGCTCGACTTTTATCCGAGCACTATTCCTCCCTCTGTTGTGCATACTACTCTCGTCTCCGACGACATTGTTGAGGATGTGTCGCAGGATGAGGCTGGCGATCTATGTGTTGTGCCTATTCCTATGGAGGAGGACAACCTTCTAGGTGAAGAGGAGCTTTCCTCAACACCGGTGGAGGAAGTCCAAATCTTGGGCATGGCCACTGTCGATCCCGCTGAACCTTGCGGCATTGATGACAATGTCAACATTATTTTACTTCCCCAACCTGATGGGAGTGAGACCGGGACCACTCCCCCGAATTTTGATTATTTATGTTCTTCATCTTGTTTATTTCTCGATCCCCCCTCTTCACCCGAGCCTGTGCAGGTTGAATCTTCACAGGTACTTCAGGAGGACTTGGAGCTTTGTGCTCAAGTCAATGATGAGTGTGTCCTTTTATGCGAGGAGGTTGATCCCTCCTCCATTAAGGAAGCCTCATTCATTGCCTTTTCCTCCTGCTGCCTCCCTGTTGACAATACCTTGCTAGGCAAGGATGTGTTTTGTGAGATGAGTGAGGACCAGGCCTCCTCCTTTTCTTACATTCTCTACCCTCTACCTGTGAGGAGCAGGTATCTATATTTAGGTAGAGGCGTGACTGTTCTATCACCGTATCGGTACCCGCAACCGACACGGATATTAGGCCAGTTACCTGTCCACTTCTCTTTCCATAGGCCCATTAGCTAGAACCTCATGTTTTTAAATAAGTCGTGCTGGGATGACAATAACCCCAGTAGTTATCTTTCTTTTCTGCATTTTTTTTCATCTAATCATGTTTAGTTAGTAGTACTTTCTTTTCAGTTTTCTTTTGTCTTTTGTTTTTGCGGAGCTGACCCCTGCAGGTATCTTCTCTGGATGGCGGATGCTGCAGCTTAGTCTTGGTTTAAACGCCAATCTTCTGGTATGCTCACTTGCTGAGCATTGGGTACCCTCTTTCCCTAGCCTATGCTGATTTTCATGTCATATATTATGCGGATTGTTTAGTTTAAGTCTGGGGGAGAGTAGTTTTGTTTACCCGCTCACGTGCACTATTGCACTGCATGCTAGAAGATTTCTTTTAAAAATGTTGTGTTTATTTTCATTGCACACCACATCACCCACTTGAGCGCGTACACATCTGTTTGCTTGCTCTGTTGTGAATATAATTCTTCTGCTTATTTAGGAAAGTCTAGGTGATGGCTTAGGACTATGTAGCAGAGTAAAATGTTGACTCTAGTAGTGCTCCTAGTCGAGTGCTCGGTTGCATAGAAATTTGTGTAGATTAGACTTCTCTTTATAGTTATGGTTTTATATTTTTTTTTCTATTAGTGTAAATGTTGTTTACTCTACTCAAATGGTGAATCCGGTGGAATCAAACGGTAGCATAGGGATGTGTGTAAACGATCGCTAGATTCGTATTGCTTGAGTCGGGAGAAAGGGGAATCTTTCTCGGTGGCTAGAACTTGCCCCAAGCGATTCTTGAAGCATGGGTATACGGTTAGTCAATTGCGTGAATGTGATATAGGCCATCATCTTGGCCCGGTTGAGCCTTTGTGCCATTCCTATCATCATTTCCTCACTAGCCCAGTTGTGCCTACCCCATTCTTTTGGTTCAGCCACACTTTTGTTCACCAAAGCCTAAACTCCAATTCTAGTCGCACACCCAAAAAGCAAGCATTTTGTTTAAATTTCAAATTGGTGGTGTTGATTGTGATAGTACATTGTGAAAATGTGGTTGTGCATCTTTGAAAATTTGCTGAAATTGTTAAAGAAAGAAAAAGAAAAGAAGAAAAAGATTTGAAAAGAAAAAGAAGAATGAAAAGTTTAATTGAAAAAAAAATCTGTTTGAGATTTATATTTGGGAGTAGGCGGTGCACACACCCATGCGTCTAAGTCTAAGTCTGGGGGTGTGGTGCATCGGCGTGTTTTGTGGCCACTTGGATAATGTTATCCATTTGCTCATTTGGGTTTAGTATTTGAACCATCGTCTTTATCATTGTATACCTCACCTAAACCCAAGCCCCATTTAAAACCTAAAGTCCAATTGATTCACGCATTTGAGTCAAACCAGTGCCGTGGAGAGAATGTGACCGGGCAAGCTTATGGTCACCGACACTGATGGATTTCAGTGGAGTTTTTCCCGCATCCCGATCTTGAGCAATGCTCGTCTCAGCGCTTAGTTTACTTTCTCCGTATGCATGACCGAATGATTCACCGTTGTTCACCATTTTGAGTAGTTGTAATATGCCTTTACTCTTTTAGAAATATATAAACTGTTTTTATAATCAGAAATCTTTTCTACTATTTTTCTTATGCACGTGAGCATGCGACTTCGCATGGTACTCTGTAGTGTAATCATTAAGCCATCTACTGTTCTTTCCTAGTTCGCTTAGAATTTGTTTGCTCGGGACGCGCAAACAGGTAAGTCTGGGGGTGTGATGAGTCCTGATCATATACACATTTATGGACTCATCCGGGCCGATTTTCTAGTCTCTGCACGTCACTTTAGACATGTTTTCATTCCTATTTAACACTCCATGCTAGGTGCACTTCTAGGCCCATTTTGGTGTGATTTCATTGCTTTTCTTCATTAGTAGTTTTCATGCGTTGTTAGGTGCCACTTTCAGTGGCTGGATTCATGGTTGTGCTGGAATTGGAGTCGTGCAGGTGTTCCCGGTGCAATTCTGCATAGGAACACTGCGCACGATCACCGGTTCTATTGCGCACGACCACTGGTCGTGCGCCACTGATCGTGTGCACTTAACCCCTTTTTCATGAGTTCTGTTTGGTGCAGTGCGCACGACCACCTACGATAGCGCGCACGACCACCGGTCGTGCGCCACTGTTCATGCGCACTTATCATTAATTTTATGAGTTCTGTCTCGACCAGTGCGCACGACTACCGACGATAGTGCGCACGACCACCGGTCGTGCGCCACTGGTCGTGCGAACTTTGTATTTTATAATTTTCTTCCCTTGCAGGCTCCGTCCATGCAGGCGCACGATCACAGAATGATAGTGTGCACGACCACTGGTCGTGCGCCACTGATCGTGCGCACTGTTTATTCCAGCGCCTATAAAACGACCTGCTCGCGAATTAGGTCGGGGACCCCCCGATTCTTCCGCCGTTTCCTGCTCCGTTCCGCCCGATTTCGCCCCTCCATCGCCGCCCACCATCGAGAGATGCTCCGGGCTTGTTTTTCACGCCAATCTTGAGCCAGAGTTTCCTCTCGGCCTCCTCCTTCATCCAAGAGCTCCAAAGGAAGACCTAGCCGCCATTTCCATCAAGCAAGAGGAAGTTTGCAACCTCTACCGGATCGTGACACGAAGAAGACGGGTCCATTGGGAGGTGTGACAGCCCTTCTCTACCCCAGACGTAGTTGCGGACCGAGCTTGGACGCGGATTGACAACCCGGCGATTCCAACCGTGAATCTACAACGAGCCTTCAGATTCGGTCGATTTCATGCCTTATTCTTCTCTTATTGATGTGTGTATGTAGTTAGATCTATGTATTAAGATGAAGTAGCACTTAAACTTGCTTTTATTTCTATATATTTCATGTCTATGTGAAATGCTTTTGTGGTTTATGTGATTTGAGGAGCGCCCCATTCCATCCTCCATCCCACCGTCACGTTCGTGTGCCGCACTAGCAATTGCTAGTGGCGTGCTTGCGACCCTCATTCCGTTAGCCTACTCGTCCATCCGCCTACCGAAGCGTGGCATCGCGGCCCGTATTCCACCCCGCCTAACGAAGCAGTGCGCTCAAGGCCTGCACTGTTCGATTCCGCTTGCCTACTCGTCCATCCGCCCTTTCGACGCAGCGCGCTCAAGGCCTGCCTAGTCTCCATCCCGCCAAGCGAAGCATTGCATAGCGGCATTGCATAGGAGTAGTTGATAGCTTTTATTTTATTTTCCAAAAGCCAACCCAACTCCCCCGCATTTCATCCGATTTAAGGACTTCAATCTCAAGTCCTTCCTCGAAACCTAACTCCACCTTACTGTGTTCCTTCCGAGATCGATACTCGGGGATTTACTCCTCGTTTTATATTACTTGAATGATCGGTACACTGCCGTTTCGTGTCGCAGTCGAGCTACCGCCTATAGCGGTGTGTGAGATTTGCGCCATCATTGATCCGATCCACCTTTGATTCCTTCTCTTGAATATGAATGGGAGAACTTTGGTGGTCTAGAAATATGGCTCTCAAAAAGATTTCACATATGAATGAGACCTAGTCACGGCGAATTTCCCCTAAGTGACACACAGACCTAGTCACTAACAACTGCGGAAAATTCTCCACTAAACGATCACAAAGATGAGATTGGAAATAATTATAAAATATGAAATTCAAAATAAAAACTCCCTATGAAGTAATCTGAAGAAGACGACGATGAATCGCTGAAGATCCTCAAAGTCGAAGCGTGCGTTCTTTACGCAGTATTTGCATTGATCTGATCCTACTTTGATTCCTTCTCTTCAATATGAATGGGAGAACTTTGGTGGTCTTAAAATATGGCTCTCACAGAGATTTCATAGTGGGGATTGGGGCTCTAGGAGTTATAAAACTTGAAGAGAACAAAATCAACCCTTTTTTGGGGAGGTCTCAAACGTTGGTGTTAGAGCTAACGCTATGCGTTATCTCATTTTTGTAATACTTGATTGCATGTATCCTTATTCTGAGAGGGAGATAGTACATGCATGGAATGTTCTTATTTTTGGCAACCCTAACATTGGCATTAGAGGTAACACAGACATTAGGGCCAACATTGACACATGCACAAATCATTCCCAAAATTCTCCTACAATCATGGAAGCTTCCCTCCATAGCATTTTCATATTGGCGGGGTCAAGGGTCAACACCGGCGTTATCTATAACGCCTGGCAGTAGACTATTTTCTTCTCTTTTAGCAACTTGAGCTAGTCCAGACCAAAATATAGCATTCTAGTATCAGCCTTGTTTAATCCTGCAAAATAAAAACATAATGGTAATCTTGATAAAATACAAGTAGGATTTGTTATTCTCAATCCAAATAGATGCGGAAAACTGCGTGTAAGACCCACTTTTTTTCTTACATTCCCGGGTATTACCGACCAGAATCGCTGCCTTGCTGTGACACCTTCACTCGGGAAGGACCCCACCGCAAGACGCCAATTGATAAGTAGGATTTGTGCATATTTTTATTATAATATTTAGGTTAATTGTTATATTAAATTTGTAAATATTAGTTCAATTTTGGTTAAAAATCATTTCTTTTACAATTTCTGTTCTAAATATAGTTGTAATTCGGTTTTGCAGATTTTCTGGAGTTTTGCTCAAAATTGGCAGTACACACCCTAGGTCACGCCCGTGACCAGGAGCGTGTAATCATAATGTTCATCTACAGTTGTTGCAGATGAGATTTGAGCCAAGATCCATAGGTCACGACCGTGACCTGTGTCACACCCATTGGTCACGCCCGTGACCAAGGGCGTGTAATATTAAAGAACAAATCAAACTTTCCACATGGACCTGTCAGCCACCAAATCCAAAGTTGCTGCACAAGTCACGCCCGTGTCCCTCAATCCATGCCCGTGACACGCCCCTGTGATCTTTGACTTCTAGCGCACAGCACTCAAGCCCATGATGCACTCAATACAGCCACCCAGGTACACGCCCGTGACCCACATGTCACAGGCGTGTAATGTCTGACTTTATCCCACCATCACGCAAGATCCACACCGTCGTCCCAGCCATTGTAGAACAATGATTACATGCCCCAGGATCACGCCCGTGACCAAGTGCGTGTAACATGGAAATTTTTCCTATAAATTCAGGAGCCCATTTCCAGCAATTCCTCCTCCTGCCCCATGCCCATTTGGGCTCTTCTTGTATAGTTTTTCTTTATTTTCATTTTTAGGTTTGGTTTTAATTAACGTATTTTCTTTTTTTTTAATGTCATGTTCTTCTTTAATTCATGCAAGATAGTTTAGGTTTATTTTCATACAATATAATGTCGATTTTATTTTATGTAATCCTTTCTTTTCATGGTAATGAAATTTAAGTTTCTTTTTAGTTATGCAAAAATCTCCTCTTCACTTCTTATCGCTTTTTCTTAAATTTTCTTTTAGCTAATATTTAGTAGTTCTTGGTTTTTACAAGCTTTGTTTTGAAATTATCATTTTGCTTATTATCGTTTCTTCTCTCCAGTGATATATTCTCGAAAAATAATGATATCGAGTTCATATGGCGGTTATGAATTTCGGTATTTGTTTTCATATTCTAGTTAGCCGAGAGGCTCGTGCGTATGAATCGATCACTCGAGAATAAAAAGAGTTGCACGCACCCCCCAAGAGAGGATGACATAAATCTTCTGGATATGAGTCAAATCCTATAGTGGGATTCACCTCGTTAAAGCGAGTATGATGAGAGTCCAGCCGATCAACTTATTCTCAGGTGGGCGTATTCCTCGAGAGAGGTGCGTTCATAAGCTAGGAATCTCCACGATCAAGGCATAGATTTGAATGATAATATTTATCTCTTAAATTTCATTTCAAAGCAAGTTTAACTCAAGTTTTGTTTTTTCTTTATTTTATTTTTGTTCTCTTAATTTAGTTTTAATTATTACTCTTTTTCAATATTATTTCCGATAAAATAATAGTTAGCTTTCTCAAAGTAGAAGTACTCGACAAACTCGTGTTTAATATGACCTTGATATTTTTTCTTAAGTATCCTATACTATAAACGATAAGTACGCTAGCCTTCATCGGATATAGAATTGGAGAACATCAACAACAATCGCTCTTTTAAAAATTCTCATAAATCCGAATCAATTATTTTTATATCAAGTTTTTCGCGTCGTTGCCGGGGATATTTTGATCATATTTTGAAAAGAGAAAGCGCTATTACTTTTATCAAAAAAAAATATTATGTTTTATTAGTTTTTATTTTGTGTTTTGTTTTATTTTAAAAATAATTTTGCAGCTGATCGTGGTGATCGTTCGTCTCCAAATCAGGGACGTGTTTCTTTCTCCCCTCCTTGTTCATTTTCTTTCATAATCATTTGCTTGTATTTTATTTTTATTTTTCATACTTAGCTTTCAACATTGGGGACAATGTTGAATTTTAAATATGGGGGTGTATTTCCCTTTCTTTTAAATTATAAAATCGTTGAAAATTACCAAACAAATTTAAAAAATCCCAAAATTCCAAAAATTGTTTGTTCGTATAAAAAGAAAAATTAGCTTTTAAAAAAAAATTAGTAAACCCAAAATCTTCAAAAAAAAAATAGAAAATTAACTTTTTGAAAAGGGACGTTTGGGCTATCATCTCAGCACATCTCTTAGTACCGTTGAGAACCCTTCACAGGGTATACCTCGGGAAGTCCAAGAATTAGCCAAATAAAAAAATTCTGCATTTTAGTTCATGTTTAGCATTTTTTAGATAATATCAAAAATCCAAAAAAAGATAATATCAAAAAAAAAGATAATATCAAAAATCCAAAAAAGATAATATCAAAAAATCCAAAAAAAGATAATATGAAAATTTTCAAAAAAAATTGAAGAAAATTTAGAAAAATTCCAAAAATATAATAAAACCTTGCTTAGGTTTTTGTTATTTCCAAAATCAATTTTGTTTAATGAGTTTATTTATAAGCATTTGTATTTGTCTTTATTATTTTGCTAATATTTATTTTATCATGGTTTGTTAAATTTATTTTTTTAGGTGATTTATCTTTAAGAAAAAATTTATAATTTTAATTTGGTTAGAGTATTTTCTATAGCAATTTTTTCTCTTTTATTTTAAATAGTTTCAATTTTGTAGTAATTGTGCTTAACACGTTTAGATTTAAATTATTTCTACCTCATTCTTTTAGAATCTTAGGAAAGTTTAATTTAATAAAATTTGCTCTCAAAATAATTTAATTTATAAGCTATAACTTTTTCTTTACCCTACCCTTTGGTGGCATATAAAAAAGTGTTTTAAAAGATCATATGTCATGGGAATAAGAGGATAAAATTCATTATTCCCCAAACATATGCACCCAAAATCATTTAAAAGTTTATATGGCATGGAGTAGGAGGATAAAATTCATTACTCCTAAATATATATATTTTGGGATTTTATTAGAAGTGATTTTTTAAAAAAAGATTATATGGCATGGAAAATGAGAGGATAAAATTCATCATTTTCCTAAACATATACAAAAAAAAAATTATGTATGGTGAGAGGATAAAATTCATAACCTCCTTTCTAAGATCTCTTCTTATGCCAAATTTTGTGACACCCCATAATGAATATCTTTGATATAGATTTAATTTAAATTATAATGAGAGCAATATTTAGTAGGTTACTTTTTCCTTCAAGTTTCTTTCAGGTAATGGTTTTATAATTTTAAATCTAAACTTGTTTGCTAGTTACTCCAATTTTGTTTGCTAGTTAAGTAATTTGAGAAAACTTGGCTAAACACTTCTCTCTTTTCAAATTATTATTATAATTTAGGACTTATTATTTGAATCCCTAAAGTATTATTTTTAGCATACTTTTGATTTAAATAGAATTTTAGCCTTAATTAAAAGACCTTATTAATGTCTAATAAATATTTCTCATACTTTTGCTCTGGAATAGCAAAAGCTTAGGGTATTTGATAAGTAGGATTTGTGCATATTTTTATTATAGTATTTAGGTTAATTGTTATATTAAATTTGTAAATATTAGTTCTATTTTGGTTAAAAATCATTTGTTTTACAATTTCTATTCTAAATATAGTTGTATTTCTGTTTTGCAGATTTTCTAGAGTTTTGCTCAAAATTGGCAGTACACGCCCTAGGTCAGGCCCGTGACCAGGGGCGTGTAATCACAATGTTCGTCCAGAGTTGTTGCTGATGAGATTTGAGCCAAGATCCACAGGTCACGCCCTTGACCTGTGTCACGTTCCTTGGTCACGCCCGTGACCAAGGGCGTGTAATATTAAAGAACAAATCAAGCTTTCCACGTGGACCTGTCAGCCACCGAATCCAAAGTTGTCGCACAAGTCACGCAAGTGTCCCTTAAACCAAGCCTGTAACACGTCCGCATGATCTTTGACTTCCGGCATACCGCACTCAAGCTCATGCTACACTAAATGCAGCCACCTAGGTACACGCCCGTGACCCACATGTCACGGGCGTGTAATGTCTGACTTTCTCTCGCCATCACGCATGCTCCACGCCGCCGTCCCAGCCATTGCAGAATAGTGATTATACGCCCCAGGTTCACGCCTGTGACCAAGGGCGTGCAACATGGAAATTTTTCCTATAAATTCAGGAGCCTATTTCCAATAATTCCTCCTCCTGCCCCATGCCCATTTGGGCTCTTCTTGTATAGTTTTTCTTTATTTTCATTTTTAGATTTAGTTTTTAATTAATGTATTTTCTTTTTTTATGTCATGTTCTTCATTAATTCATGCAAGGTAGTTTAGGTTTATTTTCATGCAATGTAATGTAGATTTTATTTGATGTAATCCTTTCTTTTCATGGTAATGAAATTTAAGTTTCTTTTCATTTATGCAAAAAACTCCTCTTCCCTTCTTATCTCTTTTTTCTTTATTTTTCTTTTAGCTAATATTTAGTAGTTCTTGGTTTTTACAAGCTTTGTTTTGAAATTATCTTTTTCCTTATTATCATTTCTTCTCTCCTTAATTTATTCTCAAAAAATAATGATATCGAGTTCATATGCCAGTTATGAATTTGGGTATTTGTTTTCGTATTCTAGTTAGCTGAGAGACTCGTGAGTATGAATCGATCACTCGAGAATAAAAAGAGTTGCATGCACCCCTCGAGAGAGGATGACGTAAATCTTTTGGATAGGAGTCAAATCCTATAGTGGGATTCACCTCGTTAAAGAAAGTATTAGGCATTTCTGTTATAGGATGAGAGTCCGGCCGATCAAGCTCAGGTGGGCGTATTCCTCGAGAGAGGTGCGTTCATAAGCTAGGAATCTCCATGGTCAAGGCATAGTTTTGAATGATAATATTTATCTTTTAAATTTCATTTCAAAGCAAGTTTAACTCAAGTTTTGTTTTTTCTTTATTTTATTTTTGTTCTCTTTTATTTAATTTTAATTATTACTCTTCTTCAATATTATTTCTGATAAAATAATAGTTAGCTTTCTCGAAGCAGAAGTACTCCACAAACCCGTGTTTAATAAGACCTTGATATTTTTTCTTAAGTATCCTATACTACAAACGATAAGGTACGCTTGCCTTCATCGGATATAGAATTGGACAACATCAACATCAATCGCTCTTTTAAAAATTCTCATAAATCCGAATCAATTATTTTTATATCACCAATCCTACCTCTTGATCATTTATCCAGGCCAACCATACATCACAGAATAATAAAGAGAATATGTCCAAAACAATCACATAATAATTAAAAATGCTTGACCAAATGAGATACATAATTATTAAAGTACTAAAAGAGAGTGTTTGAAACAAAACAGATCTTAATCCTCATTACAATCACTCCTCATAAGTTCCTCCATTTTCATTGTCAAGCAACTTATACACTGATTCAGAATAAGATGGAAGACTGCATTTGGAAGATTGTATCTCACTGGTTCCCTCCATGCAACAGCTGAGAGTCTAAGTCTGAGCTTGGCCACAGTGTCAGGTTCCTCCCCCCGATTGCGGACCTGCTCCTCCTGTTGCTCCTATAATTATGGCACATCCGAACATTAATCTATAAGACTAAGTAGACTCCTCGTCCCCTCTACCCACGACTCCAAGGCACCGGGTGGAGAGGATGAAGAGAAAGGTAGCATGGGTTAACAAAATAAAAGCAGATGATAGTGGTCATACTAACTTATAAGATAAGGGATCTGGCACTAAGGTAAACTCATTGTATAAAAGAGCCCATACTAACTTATACGATGAGGTTTTGTTTATGCAATGATGTTATGTTATGTTGTGCAATGCAATGATGCAACTCACCCACTCGACTATGTATGTATAGACCTTTGAAGTTCCCTCTGTTCGAGCATATAAACTTAGGTACCCCGTTGAAGCAAACAGGGGCAGTGGATCGGGCATGCCCACTTCTAGGCTTCTATCAACACCTCCCAGCCTAGAACTTATGTACACTCCTAAGAACATACAGGGTTTTAGCGTACTATCTGATAAGTAGCCACCTCTTGATTTGTATTTCTCGTAGCCTCAGCTCATCGGATTGTCTAGTCCCCTTAGAAAACATTAAGCCTACCACTCGCAGGGCCAACAGACCGTTGTACCACTCTGTTCCATATTTGAGACAAAGATTATTTACTATATTTCACTTACTTATCTACTCTTATTTATCGTTTAGTTGTTCTTACAGGTTTAGGGTGAACCTTCAACTTCTTGAGGGCTACCCGATGAAGGGCTCTCAATGGTACTAGGAAGTATGATGGGGTGACATCCCAAACTTTCCTTTCTCAAGGTATTTAATCTTATTGGTGACTACCTATTCTTATTTACAAACTACCTCTCTTGTTATGTTGTGTTTATAAGGAGATTTGCAATTAACCGGACAGGGAAGCGACGATGTTCAATTAAACACCGGTCCTTGCCCTACCTTAATGGTAGACTGTCTCTTCACGCCATCTCTCAATTTCTATCTAAGGGTGCCATAACCTAATATTGATCAGGACTTCTAATTACTGGTGGATCTCCTCTTATGACCATTAGCTTAATGTATCAAAATCCTATCTTGATAATTTTACTAATCGCACCTCGGCCTCTACTTCTAGTGTATGCCACTAATGATTAATCACTCAATTAAACTATGCATATACAACACCAGGGAGTTGATAACTCTAGGTGTGGTGACAAAGGGGGTCTAAATCTAATATTTTAGTTTTACTTTCGCTGACCGGTTTGCCTTTAAATGAAACCACATGTCTTACAAGGTTGACTATATGATTCCTAACTAAATATGAGCTCAATCTAGTTCCAGAAGTTGTAGGGATATCAAAGTTCAGATTTCTAATTTTTCTCATAATAAAAACAAATATGGGCCTACTTAAATAATTCTTTTAATTCGGGGTAAGAGTAGATTTGAACATGATATTGCCTTTGTCATAAGCCAATAACTCCAAATTAAATTACATATACCAGTTAAGGTCCGAAATGAAGTTTGGAAGAATTTCATAATTTTTCTCCTCAAAATAATTTCAGAAGATTAATTGTATGTCCAAGGGCACAAATTCCAATTTGTGAAGGAGGTGTGATAATTAGTCAATAATTAAATCTAATAAAGAATTTAGAGTTCCAAAATGCCATCACAAGTCTAACTTCAAATTTATATAATATTCCAGCATCACTGTTTCAACATATTTATTTTTCAATGAAAATAACCACGTTCCACTTTGTGAAGGAAGTATGATAATTTATCAATGATTAAACCTAATAAAATTTCCAGAGGTCCATATTGAGATCACAAGTCTAACCACTAATTTCTAAAATATTCCAGCGTTAGTATTTTAACATATCCATTTTTCAATGAAGCCAATAACATTCCACTTTGTGAAGGAGGTATAATAGTTAGTCTGTAATAAAATATAGAAATTTTTCCAGAGGTCCATAATGAGATCGTAAGACTAACTATTAATTTTTATAATATTCTTGCATCAATAATTCAACATATCCATTTTTCAATGAAAACAACAAAGTTCTACTTTGTGAAGCAAATACCATTAATAATAACCAATAAATTCCATAAAAATTTCCAGAGGTTTCAGATGGTTTCATAAACCCAAGTACTCAATTTCATGCAACTTTAAGTTCATTAACTTACCTAAAGGTGGGGTGAAGTAAATAGCGGTATATTGAATAATCAATAAGTAATGGGTTATAACACTTATACAAATTCCAATAAAATTTCACAGAGTGTAATCTCACTCTTCTAAGTGAAACCCAGAGTCTTATGACATTTCACAAAGTTTTTACCTTAGTGTGTTCATTTGAGGTCTTTGTGACAAAATCATATAATTCCTATTTCCCTAGGGAAATCAACCCAAAATTTCATAATTTTCTCTAAGGTGTATTATCTCAAAACACTAAGTGCATGTTTTGAGTTTCATAAGAATTGACCAAGGGAATACCCTTCAATTCTCAAAACATTATTGCATAAGTACTTTCATGAACTTCTTTTTAATACCTAGACATTGGCATGTGAATTTTCCTCACATGCAAGAGTCCATTTGGGCTCAAATTTTAACTAGTGCCTATTTATGTTCTTGTTATAATGCCACCCAAAATTTGGGTTAGGATAAGTTGATTTGGCCATAAAAATTTAGAACTATATAATAGTGCTATATGCACACCAACACTTCCCTCTTAGCATGTATGAGAGGATTCCTTCACATGCATGAAGCGAACTGGTCTCAAATTTCTACCAAAGGTTTATAGAGACCTACACCACAGTCTACCAAAATTTGGGGTCATTTGGTGTTGTCTAGCTTTGTGTGACACACATATATGCTTTACCAAATATATATAAAAACCATGGGGAAATGTTTTCCAAAAATATTCATTTTAGGACAGAGGGTGTATTTAGGTATATTATACTTACGTTAAAAAGTTCAGACTAATTCTTCCAAGGGTTTGGGAAAAATTCACAAAATACAGCCGATGTCACATTATTAAAATTCCTTATACTATGTCTCATTTGCATTTGGATCTATCCACATGTATGGGTCCAAATGGCCCAAAAATTTTACCTGACAATTATACTAGCCTAATTAATCTTCCAGAGAAGATTTGGTTGCATTTGAGTTCATATAACCCAAAAATCACACCATACATGATTAATTAAATTATTTCCAAAACATTGGAAAAATATTCTCCAAAAATTCCAATTTATGGACAGGGTGTGTAATTAGTTATATTACAGCTGTGGTTTAAATTTCATGCATCTTCATGGAGTATTTTCAAATAAATTCACAAAATACACATGCAAGTACTTATAATACACATTACACCAAAATAGGTGCCCAGGGACTTGTCGTGCACCAAATCATATGAAATCAGTGCTTATGTGATGGCAAGACCTAGGGCTACATTTTTATATAAAGCACTATTTCTGATTCAGCCTCTAAAGTGGTCAAAAGTAGAGTTAATAAACTTGTTTTAGTGTGACAGCTAATTAATAATCTTTGTTTAATGATATTTGGGCTGCGGTTATTTGATTTCCTGAAATCGAATGGCACCCCGTCATTGTCACCAACGAATAAAGGGACGCAATTTAACCATCCTGGAGGTCCTTTCTAGCAGATTTCAGGCCGATCCCGGCGGGTTCCGACGAAATCCTTCCGCCACCATTGGTCGTCGACTAGTGGTGGTAGATTGGTCTGAGGTGGCTAGAGGAGGGCTCTGACACCTTTCATTTTCTTGGATAAGAACATTAAAATGGTCATGGCAATTCACTAAATTCTCCAGCAATTTGATTAGGAAGAAATGGGGAATGTTAGCATGAGTGGAGGGGAGAAGGATTATGCCCTGAATTAGTCTGGTGGCGCGGGTATTCCTCTTGGTGGCCATTTCACAAATTTTAGGTGAGATTGCTTGATCTCCTCTGTCTCAGCTCCTCTCCTTCAGTCAACTTGGTAGAACTCAATTGACAGTGTTGGAGGCTTAAGCATTGAATGCCATTAAGGGGCGATTTTGACTATGTTGCCACCTCCCTCTCCAGCCATTGCCAATGCTCCAGCTCACTTAGAATTTACTCCTCAGCTCAAATTCATGCTTAGGGGGAGAGAATTGGGTCCAATGGCAGCTCACCTCATGGATCGCCATTAATGTTAGTTGGCCCCCTCTTTCCCATTCAATTTCCTCTCCTCCACAGCTGCCATGTCAGCACTCTCAGCTGGGGGAATCAATAAGGAGGGCGGTGGCATGCTTTGGAGAAGGAAATTGGTTTGCCAAGTGGCACCTATCCCCGTTTTCCTCTCCATGGTCTCTCCATGGTGTCGGTTGGCCACACCCATGAGGGGATCCCTAGTATTCTCTTTAATCCCATGTCAATTGGGCTTAACTAAATGGGCTTGGACCCAATTGAGTAGGGACTTGGGTCCACTTGACCCAAGTTAGCCCAAATTTGGTGTTTTAGGCCAATGTTGACCCGTGGTCAACCATGGTGAAATTTGAGTCACATTAGTGACATTGGGTCCATGAGTCCCTATTGAAGTGACTTTAGGCTTGGTGAATGGTCTTAGCCCAATTAAATTTAGTTTTGGGCTTTTAATCTCATAATTAGGGCTCAGTTTAAAGAATGTTGACTTTGGGTTTTACTTCGTCAATTTGATGGGTTGACTGGTCAAATGTGTTGGTCTCGAGTCCCATAAGACCACCCAATTTTTATTGGGTCATGGTGATGCCCTGATTATGCCAATTTAGACAATATGTGTGATTTTGACAAAAATTGGGGAAATGTTGACTTTGGCCAAATTGGGTCAATTGATGACCACTTGATGGGCCTTTTGTGTCCATTGGATCTCTTATGATATGATAAGACTAGGGGTGAGGGCAATTTATGCTTTGGGGATCAATTGGACCTATTGGTGGAGGATTGACCTTTGTTGACCTAAAGGGCACCTTTGTCAATTTGGGTCAATTGGTGGCCCCATGATGGGGATTTTGGATCCATTGGGCCCCCATGAAAGGTTGCCTTGTTGTGGTAAGTTCAATTTGTCCATATGAAGTCCAATTGACTTCAATTAGGGAGGTTTGACCTAAATTGGGCTAAAGTTGACTTTGGTCAACTTGCCCTATTTGGTTGACTCAAAAGGGTCCATTGTGACCCATTGACCTCCTTGAATGGTCATAAGGGTCAAAGTGAGGTTACCAAAGGCTGCTAAATGCACCCTAAATATGCAATTCACCTACCATCTTGGGTTCCTAGGACTCTTTGACAGGTCTCCTCTTTGTCATGATATAGACACGACAAAATTCACCTTAGGGGTCTAGTTGTTTGTGGGATGTTACAAATCCCAATACATAAAGAAAAAATTTCACCCTACAAATTAAGATTGGGTCTGCGGGGTCGTTCTTGTTTAAGATAAATCATTATAAAAATTTTAAACTGATTGTTCTTATACCTAACACGAAGAGTCCCGTGTATTGCTGTTGCATCAGGTCCAAAGGCTCCCAAGTGTGCTCCTCTTGCCCATGATTTGACCAAAGGGCCATCACCTGCTAGACTTTCTTTCATCGGAAGACTCAAACGGTGTTGTCATCAATCCGTATTGGCACCAAACGGACTATTTGGTTGGATGCAATCAGGCCCGAACTAGTGGTAAATTGTTGTTCTGGCCGAAGGAATGCTCTCAAAAGCAAGGAGACAAGAAAGACATCGTGCAACCCAGCCAACTCCGACGGCAACTCTATTCTATAAGCCAAGGGGTCGATTCGTTCTAGGATCTTATAGAGCCCCATTTATCTTGAACTGAGTTTTGTTAGACGTCGCAGCCGTGTGACTCCGTGTGCCAGACATATTTTCAAAAATACTCTATCTCCCGCCTAAAATTCCACCTTGCGATGTCACGAGTCATAATATTTAACTTATCTGCTCTGCGCCTCCAACATTGGATCTCGTATCAGTCATATCTGGTCGTCCATGTATTCTATGTATTCTCACCCCAGCGCCATCGGGTCCTCTTCCTGTATCCACGAAAGTGGAGTCCTGCATCTCCTATCGTTGAGGGCTTCGTAGGGAGCCATGCCAATGCTAGACAATTGACTATTATTGTAGGAGAATTCGATGAGCGACAGCAGTCTCTCCCATGTCTCTCCACTATCTAGGATGCATAACCTTAATAGGTCCTTCATTGTCCGGATAGTACATTCCATCTGACCATCGGTTTGTGGATGGAACGTAGTGCTGAAAGCCAATCGTGACCCTAGATATTCCTGAACCGCCTTATATTCCCTCGAGGTAAATCATCCATCTCGATTTGACACGATCGATCTGGGTACTCCATGGTATCTAATGAATTGATCCACAAATAATCATACCAGAACACCAACGGGAGCACCCTTTTTAACGGGAATAAACCTGACCAACACAATAACCATACAAAGTCATGCCCCGAGCGGGAGTGAGGTAACCCATGTACAAAGTCCATGGAAATGTCCTCAAATTTCCACTTTGGCACTGGCAATAGCTGCAATAACCTTCCCGATCTTTTGCATTCGGCCTTCACACCAGTTGACATGCCCCACAGTGGGTCACGAAGCGGATGATTTCCTTCTTCATTCCTGACCAATACATCGTTCTTTTCAAGTCCGCAGCCATTTTAGTGATCTCGGGGTGCACAGAATACCTACTACTGTATGCCTCTGCCAGAATATCTTCCCGGATATTATCCCCTACCAGTATATAAATTCTACCGCGGAAGTTCACAAGATCATCGTTCAGCGAATAATCCCCACCGGTGCCTGACTCTAAGGCCTTACATATTTTCCAGCATTTGCACCAGTTCCATGGCCATCAACTGAGGTTCTGCATTAGACGTGCTGGCCCTTCTACTAAGTGCATCTGCCACTGCTTTTGCCTTTCCGAGATGGTAGTACATCGTGTATTGATAATCATATAGAAACTCTACCCACCTTCTCTGTCGGAGGGTTAAGGTCTTTTGTGTGTCCACGAACTTGAGTTTCTTGTGATCCGAAAAGATGTCACAGTGAACCACATACAAGAAGTGTCTCCAGATTTTTAGCGCAAAAATTACTGCTCTCATCTCTAAGTCATGTACCGGATAGTTCTGCTCGTGCTTCTTCAACTTCTGTGAAGCATAAGCGATCACACGTTCGTATTGCATTAAGTCTGCACCCATTCCCTTGTACGATGTGTCTGTGCATACTTGAAATCCTTCCTTCCAAGATGGGAGTGCAAGGATCAGAGTGGAGATGAGTCTTGTCATGACTATTCAGTAGAAATAAATTCAATTTATTTTGGTGTAAATTTCTGGTAGTTCATTCAGAAAGTAGAGAAAACCCCATATGAATAAATGATTTTATCTGATGAGTCAAGCTGTGTAAAAAAATTGGGAATTTTGGAAATCTTGTTTATTTGTCATGACAATGCAGTAGATTTAAATTCAAATTAATTTGATGTATAATTCTGGTAGTTCATTCACAAATTTGATTAAGTGAATTAATTTGAATAATTAAATAGTGAGGAAACTCAAAAACTATGGATATCACTCTCACATGTCATGACAAATTAGTAGAGTTAATCCTAACTCAAATTGATGAATATTTTTGGTAGACCTTCACAAGCAAGGGGAAAACCCTTGATGATCGGATGCATTACATCCTGTTTAGAACATAGCACATTAGAAGTCATTCACCACTTTAGATAGGAACTCTGGGCAGATAAATCTCATTAGAAGAGTCAAATTCCAAGGTGCATATTACCTTAGAATTAGAGTACATAGGTTACTTAAGTTATAAGGCTAAAGTAAAAGTGCACCACGTAGCGTAAATTGTAACATGAAAATAAGAGAACTCCTCGTTGTGGAATTGGAGTGGAGGGCTGATTATCCCTGGAGCATAGTCTCGGGAATGAATTGAGGACTGGCTTAGTCCTGGGAGCCTCGGGCTCAGAATGTATAAATTGGTGATAGACCAGCAGAGTAGTAGTTAGAAATAACTAAGTGGGTTGTATGCCCGGAAAGAATTCATTTGCACTCATATGCATAGGAGGTGGCGGGTCTTCGTGACTACATCAGACGTCACACCGGCCGTAGTACGTTGACCCAGGCAAGTGGTTAGGTCTAGGGTTCACCCCCGGAAGACTAACACTTGGCCCAACGCAAACTGGATGGTTCAATTCCCAGGAATAGTACATGAGTCGTGCGTAAGGTCTAGGCCTGGTAATGTGTATACCCGCCTACGAATGGGGGTGTCCGACCCATTGTCACTGCTTGCCACGGCGGTTGATACCTTGAGTTTAGCTAACTAAGAAAATGGGAAACTAACTAGGAAGCATGCATCATAACATTGCACTACATATCATTACAACCGTTAACGTACGCATCAACATCATTCACATACTCCCTGACACCCATTGTATAACTTAGTATGGGATGAGTTATACAATGGGCCTTGCAAAACGATCCCTTAACCTGTAAGCCGCTCTCTATATCTTATGGGTTAAGGTTACTTGTTTATTTAATCTCTAGTTGTTTACTTCATTTAAATGTACTTAAATGTTTACTCTTTAACTTGCCTAGTTCTTATTGATTAATTACAGTTCTTCGTTCATTAGGAATTATGTAGCTAGATAATACTCCTCTGGTCTTAGTAGGTACACCATAGTTGGGTTACTACCTTTTCTCAAACACGAGTAGATATAAGATCCCTACTATGACTAGAGGAGTGTAGTGTTTGTGAGTATTATACATGCCACCTGCTTGTTCCATCTGTATTGATGTCAGTTCCTCTTCACTCCGTCCGCCAGGTCCTTAGGAGTAGCCGGAGGAGGGGATGGAGAAACCGCTTTGTCTTTTGACCAACAGTCGGTTGTGACCATACTACCATAGGAGCACCCGGTATGAGAGGAGGAGTACCAGACAAGAGAGCAGTGCAGTATCTGGAGGACCAGAACCACTTGAGGACAGAGCATGGTGCGGTTACTCAACCCTGTAGAGCAGCAATAGCGGATGATGAGAGCGTTTTAGTTTTATTGACTTCCGCGAGTGACTTTGTAGTGAGGACTTGTTGTAAAGGGTCGTGACCCTTCTTCTTTTATTACATTTAGTTTGTATATCTCAATGTGGACAATGTATTTATTGATTAATATTGATGTGATTGTTTGGACCTATGTTGTACGACATGATCTTTCGTACTTGTGCTACGCTTATACTTATTTTTACATGTGACATGGGTTGGCCTGGTTGATGTTGAAAAGCCGGCAGAATCAGCGTAGTGTGGTGGCGACTGATCCGAATGTCAGTGTCACCGCAATGCGGCGATTCTGGGCTGTAAGACCTTGTTCCTGCTCAGAAACTGAGGGGAGGGGTCTTACAAAATGGTAAGACCTTGGTACCATTTTGTAAGATCCCTCCCCCCAGTTTCCGAGGGGGACCAAGGTCTTACCTCCAAGAACCGCCGCATTACGGTGACATCAACGTACGGATCAGTCTCCACCACACTATGCCGATTCTGCTGGCTTATCAACATCAACCGGGCCAACACATGTAACATGTAAAAAGAAGTATAAGCGCATCACAAGTACGAAAGAGCATGTCATACAGCATAAGTCCGCAGAATCACATCAATATTAATCAATAAATAGATTGTCCACATTGAGATATAAAAACTAAATGTAATAAAAGAAAAAGGGCCACGACCTTTTACAACAAGTCCTCACTACAAAGTCACTCGCGGAAGTCTATAATACTAAAATGCTCTCATCATCCGCTATTGCTGCTCTACAGGGCTGAGTCACCGCACCATGCTCTGTCCTCCAGTAGTACTGGTCCTCCCAATGCTGCACTGCTCTCCGGTATGGTACTCCTCCTCTCATACCGGGTGCTCCTGTGGTAGTATGGTCACAACCGACCGTTAGTCAAAAGACTAAGCGGTTTCCCTATCCCTCCCCCGGCGACTCCTAAGGACCGGGCGGAAGGAGTGAGGAGGAACATACATCAATACGGATGGAACAAGCAGGTGGCAAGTATAATACTTACAAACACTCTACTCATCTAGTCATAGTAGGGATCTAATATCTACTCGTGTCTGAGAAAAGGTAGTAACCCAACTATGGTGGACCAACTAAGACCAGGGGAATATAATCTAGCTACATAATTCATAATGAACAAAGAACTGTAATTAATCAATAACTAGGCAAGTAAAAGAGTAAACATTTAAGTGCATGTAAAGGAAGTAAACAACTAGAGATTAAATAAACAAGTAACCTTAACCCAGAAGATATAGAGAGCGGCTTACAAGTTAAGGGATTGTTTTGCAAGGCCCATTATATAACTCATCCCATACTAAGTTATACAATGGGTGTCAGGGAGTATGTGAATGATGTTGATGTGTATGTTAACAGTTGTAATGATATGTAGTGTAATGTTATGATGCATGCTTCATAGTTAGTTTCCCATTTTCTGAGTTAGCTAAACTCAAAGTATCAACCACCGTGGAAAGCGGTGACAATGGGTCGAACACCCCCATTCTGATGCGGGTATACACACAACCAGGCCTAGACCTCACGTACGACTCATGTACTATTCCTGGGAATTGAACCATCCAGTCTAGGTTGTGCGAAGTGTTAGTCTTCTGGGCTGAACCCTAGACCTAACCACATGCTTGGGTCAACGTACTATAGCCGGTGTGATGACTGATGTAGTCGTGAATACCCGCCACCTCCTATGCATATGAGTGCAAATGAATGCTTTCCGGGCATACAACCCACTTAGTTATTTCTAACTACTACTATGTTGGTCTATCACCAATTTATACATTCTGAGCCAGAGGTTCTCAGGACTAAGCCAGTCCTCAATTCATTCCCGAGCCTATGCTCCAGGGCTAATCAGCCCTCCACTCCAATTACACAAGGAGGAGTTCTCTTATTTTCATGTTACAATTTACGTTATGTGGTACACTTTTACTTTAGCCTTAAAACTTAAGTAACCTATGTACTCTAATTCTAAGGTAATATGCACCTAGGAATTTGAATCTTCTAATGAGATTTATCTGCCCAGAGTTCCTATCTAAAGTGGCGAATGACTTCTAACGTGCTGGGTTCTAAACAGGATGTAATCAATCCGATTATCAAGGGTTTTCCCCATGCTTGTGAAGGTCTACCAAAAATATTCGTCAATTTGAGTTGGGATTAACTCTACTAATTTATCATGACATGTGAGAGTGATATCCATAGTTTCATGAGTTTCCTCACTATTTAATTATTCAAATTAATTCACTTAATCAAATTTGTGAATGAACTACCAGAATTATACATCAAAATAATTTGAATTTAAATTCACTGCATTGTCGTGACAAATAAACAAGATTTTCAGAATTTCCAATTTTTCTACACAATTTGACTCATCAGATAAAATCATTTATTCATATAGGGTTCTCTATTTTGTGAATGAACTACCAGAAATTTACACCAAAATAAATTGAATTTATTTCTACTGAATAGTCATGACATAAAAACATGAATTCCAGAGAATCAACAATTTTTATCAATTATTTCCCATGTAGATAAATTAATCATCAAATGGGATTTTCCATGATTTGTGAAGGGTCTACCACATATGATGATCTAAACATCATGAGATTTTTACCACTAACTTATAATGTTATTAAAATAGTAAATCAAAAATTTCAGATTTTTCTATGGTGATTTATCCATATAAATTTCATTAATATGCCTATGTGACATAATGAAAGTAAAAATAAAACCTATGACATTTTAAACCCATTTGATCCCAAACTCAAGGGACAATGTTATTCAGTCACCAATCATGCATGAACAAAATTTCAGAGACATGCATGGAGGTCTTCATTCTCAATTTCATCAAAACCTTCAAAGGCCCAAAAATGGCTATTCACACACCATACACCCTTAAGTTCAAAACTTCAAATTGAAGCTCAGAGAAATCCACTCATGCACATGAGTTGAAATTTTAACCAGAGCAATCAATAACCTAATGAAGCTACCACCTCAAAATTTGGGGGCTTGTGAATATTTTAATCCAAACAATTGCATAAAATGCTTAAAATCAAATAATAATTAAAACTAAAGAAAAATGATGTCCAAAAATTCTAAAAATATAACTGGAGGTGGGTAATATCATATCTAAGGCATGGACAAAATTTCAAAACATTTGCATGAGCCAAAATCACTAAATACAAAAAATACACTTTTGTACATGTCTCACTAAAACAAGCCCACAGAGAGCTACAACTGACCAAATGTCATGAAATCAGTGACATTTTAAAGTTAACTTCAATATCTACAATTGCCATTTTGATCACTGCCTCAGGAAATGAGCCTAACCTAGGTAAAATCAACATGCAAAGTTCTGTACATATTAATTATCTTAGGAAAATGAAATATTATTATTTAATTAGCTGTTACTGTTCGTCTTCCTCCCAAACCCAAAAATTCATTTTCCTGTAGCATTTTCAGCTTCAAAATCCGGCCGCCACACTTGATTTCCGGCCAAACACTAAATGGGAAAGCTTCACATGAGTGGGTGCTAATGATTGGTAGCAACCACATGACTGGAGGTAGTCGAGTTGCTTCCCCGCTATTCACCATTTTTTGTCTAAAAACTTGGAGATTAAAAATGGTTTCACCCTCATTTCTCAACGAAAATCAAAAAGGAAAGAAGTGAAAGCTAGCACTATGGGAGAGGGTTGAGGCTCCATGCCCGATTTTGTCTTTTGCAGCAAGTTATTCTCCTTGGGGCCTACATTGTATTTCTTGCACCTTCCATGGTCGATCCTCCAAACGGATCTCAAATCCTTCACTTTAGAGGGGGTTTCTACTTCTCTCGGTTCCCTGAAGCTAGTTAGTGGATCGATTTGGAGTGGGGGGGGGAGGTATTTAGGGAGTTTCCATTAAAGGGGGTTAGGCCAAACCTCACCTCCCATGGTGGCCAATGGGATGACATGCATGTGGCATGCTTCTGATGGGGAATCAATTCCTGAGCTCAGAACAGAGCTTTGGGAGAGAGAATTGAGTGCCAATTGGAACCCAATACCCAAATCCTTCTTCCTTGTCCCCCTTTTGGATTTTTGTGATTAAGGCCATAATTAACCCATTTTGGTTTGAATCTCTGGAATAATTCTGAGTCTAACTGTTGTGGGACTCCTATTGGGCCTTATGTTTGGGCTAATTCAATTTGAATTGGGCTTTAGGCTCATTTGATCTATTTGGGTCAATTTGAGCTGAAGGGGCAAAATGGTGATTTTGACTAAATCCCTAATTTTGACTTGACCCATAGTATTATTTGTGACCCCTTGAGTCCATGGATACCACCCAATGTAGATTGGGTCATGGTGGAAACTTATTGGGGCTCAATTTAGGCTAAATGGGCATTTTGGTCAATTGGCCAAAATTGGGTACCCTATGATGGGGCTTTTGGTCCAATTAGCTCCCCTCTTGGGATTAGGGACTTATTGGCATGATCAATTTGGTTTGGGGAGTCCAAATTGACGTGAATTGACCTAGATCATCAAAATTGTTATTTGCAGACTAAGGGCCTTTCACCTAGTTTAGAGCTCTGAAGGTGACTCTGAGTTACACCATGCCCTTGGCTATGACCAAATTTACCTTGGGGGTCTAGTAGCTCCTGGGATGTTACAATTCCCAATATATAAAGAAAACATTTCATCCCTGAAATTTAGGGTCGGGTCCATGGTAGGGTTCCTTCAAGATTTTGTTTTGTGGCCACGTCATTCCATGTCAAACGTTCATCGATCTCTCTGAACCCTAGCTTTGCCATCCAATAGATGAGCTTGATTCAAGACACCTTTTATAGTTTGTTTTCCTCTGGGGTCTTAGCTTAACGCTCTTTAGGTGTCCTACTCGAAAAAGTTCCAAGTATCGTATGTGACCATATTCAGCTATTAACCATCCAGTAGGATTCTTGTGATATCTCTACTCTTCAATTCATCATGAGTTTGTCCTTTCATAAGGGGGGTATTTTAGCACAATCCGTAACTCATCCGATCGTGTTGCTTGTTTAAATTTACGTTGTTCATCTGTCTCATCTTCCAACTATGTGTCTTCATGCGACTCATCATCCAGATCACTAAACTCATACGCAAGAGTCAACCACCACTTCAACTCCCTTGATTTAACATTAGATACACTACTCTCAAAATTAATTGTAACTATCATGATCTGACGTATATCTTTATTATCTCTGCTTTTGGATCTTCATGTCCACCAAGTTTGTTAATTTTAGGGTTTCACTAGATGTGTCATAAACCCAGATCATTCTGCAAACTCCCAACGTACAAATGGACACGTAGTCGTGTGTCATTGGTATCATACATGACTATCTCATGTTTGAAAGGAGGTGACTCCATGCCGCACCTCATATAGTTTGTTTGTAATCTTGTGTCTTCCACTCCTAGGGTACACAAGGATCTTACTGAAGGAAGGTATTAAATAGGACTCCAAGTGACCGCCGAACATGTTGTTCGTTTAGTTTATAGATAGCGGTGGTAAAGATCACCAGAGTTATAACAACCATGCAGCTAAATTTCACGTTTCTCGGTTCAGAATAAATCATCCTCTGGTCTTACATCGGTTGTAGGTCTCCCAAACTAAAGTAGGTGTGTTAATCATGTGTCTACGTTGCACCTTATAGGTACAACTTTTATCAAATAACCATAAGTGATTGACCCGAGTTCAGAAAGAGGTATTCTACAGTTTTATTATCCGCAGAGGATCCTATACCCTGCCACCATTGTTTTAAATCTTGTTTAATTCTTACTGACTCCCAAGTTTGTGCCTGAGTCTTCTGCGCACTCCGTATAGGTAGTGACTTCATACCACCACTCTCTCCTCTTTCATGACCTAGTGGGTATGTTATAAAGTCCATTACTACAACATTTACCAGTTCTAACCACAAGTATGCCATGAATTCATAATTTTCCGATCTAAATAATCAATATCCACAAGAGTTCGATGCTCTTAATATGATGAAATTCAAAGCTTTATCCTTCAGAACATGTTCTTGCGGTATGCCTCTTAAATTCTTATTCATAATACTCATTCATCTTTACTTATCAAGAGATTAGTCAATCTTTTGGAATATCAAATTGGTCATTTGTCATATGTTTGGGGTTTTGTATATAGCAAACGAGTCACCCAGTGGACTTTGTTTCATCTAGACCCCAAATGAATTATGATCATAAGTTCTTGTTCATCATAAAATTGTACTTGATACTTTTCACATGTTAGGTTTCCAGAAAGGGAAATCTTGTTTATAAACGTGAAATCCCCAACTTCCAAAAATTCATCGTCCATCGTTCCTCTAAAGGAGTGTTCTAACCAAAATTGTAATCTGCTCCAAAATTCTTGACAAATCGATCCTGCGACAGGAAGGTTTTAACCAAGATTGTAATTATTCCAAATGTGTTGTTTGGCACATGCTCAAAAACATAAAATATCAACTACCTTTAATCGTTCAAAGTGGCCTTGGTGAATTTTCATTGAAACCAAGAGGGGTGCATCAAAAGTCCACCAATTACAGATTTGTTTTTCGATTAAATCTCAATGTTACAACAGTGACCTAGTGTTACTCCACTTGTTATCCCTTTTACCCATACCCCCTATATTCCGGACCTCAACGTATTCCTATGTACGGAGGTTTCACAATTAAGTCTTTCACTAATTCTCAAGAATTTTATCATCAAATAACTGCGAGAATATTTAATATTGATCTAAATTTTTCACCTATTAACTTTGTAGTCTTCCAAGTTGTGTGAATGAATTTTACACGAGGGGCCATGATCCCTAATTCCACGTAGAATTTATTTTGATCACAAAAGTTCCATTTGCCCTATGAATTTTCTGTTTGTAGAATTCAAATTTCTCGCGTTTACGTTATAAATCAAGTCCTGTGAATATGCCTTCTCTCTTTGTCATGGCTCTGGTGAGGTCTAAATTTATTCAACCACGTCATTTACTTTTCCAACAGTTTGTCGATTCAATTTCTATATCCAAGTCATCTGTGCAATTCTCCAACCTCATCCAATTTTCTCGGAAGTATGGACCTTTCACAGGTAATTTAATGGTTATATAATTGACCTTCAAAATCAACGAACCGACCATTTGTCAAAAGACTAAGCGGTTTCTCCATCCCCTCCCCCGGCAACACCTAAGGACCGGGCAGAAGGAGTGAAGAGGAACGGACATCAATACGGATGGAACAAGTAGGTGGAAAGTATAATACTCACAAACACTCTACTCCTCTAGTCATAGTAGAGATCTAATATCTACTCGTGTCTGAGAAAAGGTAGTAACCCAACTATGGCAGACCTACTAAGACCAGAGGAGTATAATCTAGCTACATAATTCATAATGAACGAAGAACTTTAATTAATCAATAAGAACTAGGCAAGTAAAAGAGTAAACATTTAAGTACATGTAAAGGAAGTAAACAACTGGAGATTAAATAAACAAGTAACCTTAACCCATAAGATATAGCGAGCGGCTTACAGGTTAAGGGATCGTTTTGCAAGGCCCATTGTATAACTCATACCAAACTAAGTTATACAATGGGTGTCAGGGAGTATATGAATGATGTTGATGCGTACGATAACGGTTGTAATGATATGTAGTGCAATGTTATGATGCATGCTTCCTAGTTAGTTTTCCATTTTCTGAGTTAGCTAAACTCAAGGTATCAACCACTGTGGCAAGCGGTGACAATGGGTTGAACACCCCCATTCCAAGGCGGGTATACCCACTACCAGGCCTAGACCTCACATATCACTCACGTACTATTCCTGGGAATTGAACCATCTAGTCTGGGTTGGGCCAAGTGTTAGTCTTCCGGGGGTGAACCCTAGACCTAACCACTTGCCTGGGTCAACATACTACGGACGGTGTGACGACTGATGTACTCACAAAGACCCACCACCTCCTATGCATATGAGTGCAAATGAATGCTTTCCGGGCATACAACCCACTTAGTTATTTTTAATTACTACTCTGCTGGTCTATCACCAATTTATCCATTCTGAGCCCGAGGCTCCCAGGACTAAGCCAGTCCTCAATTCATTCCCGAGCCTATGCTCCAGGGCTAATCAACCCTCCACTCCAATTCCACAAGGAGGAGTTCTCTTATTTTCATATTACAATTTATGCTACGTGGTGCACTTTTACTTTAGCATTATAACTTAAGTAACATATGTACTCTAATTCTAAGGTAATATGCACCTAAGAATTTGACTCTTCTAATGAGATTTATCTGCCCAGAGTTCCTATCTAAAGTGGTGAATGACTTCTAACGAGCTGGGTTCTAAACAAGATGTATCCAATCCGTTCATCAAGGGTTTTCCCCATGCTTGTGAAGGTCTACCAAAAATATTCATCAATTTGAGTTGGGATTAACTCTACTAATTTATCATGACATGTGAGAGTGATATCCATAGTTTCATGAGTTTCCTCACTATTTAATTATTCAAATTAATTCACTTTGTTCGCCCATAAGATCACGTTGAGACTATTCAAAGAGAGTTCGCACGGTCAGAAATCAGACCGCGATGAAGTTATTCAGCGGAGTTCGTGCGATCTGAAATAAGAGACCACACAAACCAAATCACCTCACATGAAGGCAACAAATTCATAGGCCCGGTTGCTGACCGTCTTCCCAAGATCGTGCGGACAAGTTTTCTTAAGACAACTTGTGATAACATCAAGACAGGTAAGTTGTTCATCTCAGTTAAGTTATCAAGAACCCGAGCTTCCTGTAACCTGAAAGCTACCCGTTTGGGCAGCTTCCAAGCCTATAAATAGGGGTTGAGGCTCCCCAAGAGAGGGACCTAGGGGGATCAAGGCTTGAGCGAATTGAAGAAACAGGCGGACTTGTTTTCAGCTCGCTCCTTTCATCTTTGCCCGGTCTGTTTCGAGTTTCCTATAATTTCTAGTCTTTATCTTTTTTCAAGTAGAGCCGTCTCGTAGCCGGGATCTTCCCATCCTTTCATATCTGGCATGCTTTGACCCCTAGTAACCAACGGTCCCAAGATTTTCTCCCGCGTTTGAGTGTAAGTTGTGGAGGTGTAATTTTTGCATTAACACACATAATCAAATTTGTGAATGAACTAGCAGAATTTTACATAAAAATAATTTGAATTTAAATCCACTGCATTGTCATGACAAATAAACAAGATTTCTAGAATTTCCAATTTTTCTACACAATTTGACTCATCAGATAAAATCATTTATTCATAGGGGGTTCTCTACTTTGTGAATGAACTACCAGAAATTTACACCAAAATAAATTGAATATATTTCTACTTAATAGTCATGACATATAATCATGAATTCCAGAGAATCAACAATTTGTATTAATTATTTTCCATGTAGATAAATTAATCATCAAAAGGTATTTTTCCATGATTTGTGAAGGGTCTACCACATATGACGATCTAAACATCATGAGATGTTTACCACTAACTTATAATGTCATTAAAATAGTTAATCCAAAATTTCAGATTTTTCTATGGTGATTTATCCATATAAATTTCATTAATATGCCTATGTGACATAATGAAATTAAAAATAAAACCTGTGACATTTTAAACCCATTTGATCCCAAACTCAAGGGATAATGTTATTCAGTCACCAATCATGCATGAAAAAATTTTCAGAGACATGCATGGTGGTCTTCAATCTCAATTTCATCAAAACCTTCAAAAGCCCAAAAATGGCTATTCACACAATATACACCCTTATGTCCAAAACTTCAAATTGAAGCTCAGAGAAATCCACTCATGCACATGAGTTGAAATTTTAATCAGATCTATCAATAACCTAATGGAGCTACCACCTCAAAATTTAGGGGCTTTTGAATATTTTAATCCCAACAATTGCATAAAATGCCTAAAATCAAATAATAATTAAAACTAAAGAAAAATGATGTCCAAAATTCTAAAAATATAACTTGAGGTGGGTAATATCATATCTAAGGCATGGACAAAATTTCAAAGCATTTACATGAGCCAAAATCACTAAATACAAAAAATACACTTTTGTACATGTCTCACTAAAACAAGCCGACAGAGAGCTACAGTTGACAAAATGTCATGAAATCAATGGCATTTTAAAGTTAACTTCAATATCTACAATTGCCATGTTGATCACTGCCTCAGGAAATGAGCCTAACCTAGGTAAAATAAACATGCAAAGTTCTGTACAGATTAATTATCTTAGGAAAATGAAATATTATTATTAATTATTTGTTACTGTTCATCTTCCTCCCAAACCCAAAAATTCATTTTCCTGAAGCATTTTCAGCTTCAAAATCAGGCCGCCACACTTGATTTCCGGCCAAACCCTCAATGGGAAAGCTTCACATTAGTGGGGGCTTCCGATTGGCGGCAACCACATGACTGGAGGTAGTCTGGTTTCTTCCCACGCTATTCACCATTATTTTGTCTACAAAATTGGAGAATAAAAATGGTTTCTCACTCATTTCTCAACGAAAATCAAAAAGGAAAGAAGTGAGAGCTAGCACTAAGGGAGAGGGTTGAGACTCCATGCATGATTTTGTCTTTTGGAGCGAGTTATTCTCCTTGGGACTGACATTGTTTTTCTTGCACCTTCCATGGACGATCCTCCAAACGGAGCTCGAATCCTTCACTTGAGAGGGGGTTTCTACTTCTCTCAGATCCCTGAAGCTAGTGAAGGGATCGATTTGGAGTGGGGGGAAGGTATTTAGGGAGTTACCATAAAAGGGGGTTAGGCCAAGCCTCACCTCCCATGGTGGCCAATGGGATGACATGCATGGGGCATGCCTTTGATGGGGAGTCAATTCCGGAGCTCAGAACAGTGCTTTGGGGAGACAATTGAGTGCCAATTGGCACTCAATCCTCAAATCCTTCTTCCTTGTCCCCCTTTTGGATTTTTGTGATTAAGGCCATAATTAACCCATTTTGGTTTGAATTTCTGGAATAATTCTGAGTCTAACTGTTTTGGGCCTCCTATTGGGCCTTATGTTTGGGCCAATTCAATTTGAACTAGGCTTTAGGCTCATTTGATCTATTTGGGTCAATTTGTGCCGAAGGGGCAAAATGGTGATTTTGACTCAAACCCTAATTTTGACTTGACCCATAGTATTATTTGTGACCCCTTGAGTCCATGGATACCACCCAATGTAGATTGAGTCATGGTGGAAACTTATTGGGGCTCAATTTATGCTAAAAGGGCATTTTGGTCAATTATCCAAAATTTGGGAACCCTATGAGGGGATTTTTGGTCCAATTAGGTCCCCTCTTGGGATTAGGGACTTATTGGCATGATCAATTTGGGTTGGGGAGTCCAAATTGAGGTGAATTGACCTAGATCATCAAAATTGTTATTTGCAGACCAAGGGCCTTTCACCTAGTTTAGAGCTCTGAAGGTGACTCTGAGTTACTCCAGGCCCTTGGCTATGACAAAATTTACCTTGGGGGGGGGGGGGGGGTGGTGGTCTAGTAGATCTTGGGATGTTACAAGTCTACCCCTTAACTCTTGGAAAGCTCCTTCACACTGCAGAGTCCACACGAACGGTGCATCCTTCTTTGTCAATGATGTAAGAGGAAGGGCAATATGAGAGAATCCGTCCATGAACTTCTGGTAGTATCCGACAAGTCCTAGGAAACTCCATATGTCTGATGCTGTTTTCAGTTGAGGCCAGTCTCGCACTACCTGAACCTTCGTCGATCCACAACTAATCCTGCCCCACTGATGATATGACCTAGGAAGGCTACTTCCTTGGGCCAGAATTAACACTTGCTAAATTTAGCATACAACTTATGCTCTCTAAGCATTTCCAGTACGAGCGTCAGGTGTTGCATAAGTTCTTCCTCCATCCTTGAATAAATAAGTACATCATCTATGAATACTATAACAAAGATGTCAAGGTAGGTCTCGAATACATGGTTCATTAGACTCATGAAGGCGAAGGGAGCATTCGTGAGCCCGTATGGCATTACCGTGAATTCGTAAAGACCAAATCGACTGTTGAACGCCGTCTTCTGAATATCTTCTTCCTAAATCCGCAGTTGATAGTATCCCAATATCAAGTCCAACTTTGAGAACCAGTGTGCTCCTTCTAACTGATCGAACAACTCATCGATCTGGGTCAAAGGGTAAGTGTTCCGCACTATCAGTCTGTTGAGATCCCGATAGTCGATACACAACCGAAGAGTCCCATCCTTCTTCTTAACAAACAACACCGAGGCTCCCCATGGTGATGAGCTCGGTCGCACGAACCCTAATTCTACCATTTCCTACAACTGGGTACGGAACTCTGCCAACTCCTTTGGGTCCATCCAGTAGGGAGCTCTGGATATGGTTCTCATTCCTGGTACTAACTAAATTTGAAAGTCCTTTTCCCTATGCGGTGGCAACCTGGGTAGGTTTCCAGAAATATGTCGGGAAAATTTTGAACTACGGGGATATCGGTTAGGGAAGTCTCTGCCTCCATCATCTCGATGCATATTAAATAGACTTTGTCCCCCTATAAATGGGCCTTGATGGCCTAAGTTGAGGAAGGTAAATAGCGGGAGACCAGAATAATTCATTCAAAGGTTGCGTAGCTGTTATCATATCTTAGTCCGACCTTCCTCGCCGGGCAATCAATCTGAGAATGGTTCCATGTGATCCATGTCATCCCCAAGACGAGGTCGAAGTCTGGCATCTTCAAGACTATTGTCGGAGCATCGAGGGTTAGGCCCTCGATGGTTACCATTAGGAGGAACTTCGTTGTTGCTTCAATCTCTGTCCCATTGGGGAGAGGCCACCCTCCTGATGGATGCATTAAAGTGTCGAACCTTGTCTAAGTCCTTGATAAAGTCTTCTGAGATGAAATTACGTGAATATCCTGTGTCAAATAAGGTATGGGCAGGCTTGTCGCATACGATTACTATTCCTGAATTGTGCAGTTTAGAGTGGCTAGTTTTCTATTTCTAACAATTTCTATATCAAATCTACAAATCTAAGAATTGGAAAGACTTTTAAACTACTAGCATACCTGTTATAACCCTATTTGGGTTCTGTGGTTGAGCAAGATCCAGAGTATACATCTGGTCTCTTTCTTGTTTGTGATCTGCCTTGTTGAATCCTCAGCCTCGGCCACGTCCTCGGCCTCGTCCCTTAGGCTGCTGAGCTAGTGGTGGTGGTGGAGCTCTTTGAGGATAGTTGATGCGGATGTGGCCCGATTGATTGCAGTGGTAGCACATCCGTGGGGGAGGTGCTCCTCCACCTTGCCTTGGTGGCTTCTGGATTCGTAGCGGCTGAGGGGCCAGCACTATCGGAGGCCTCCACTCATGTCTGAATTCAGGACGTGGTCGTCCCCTACCACTTTGTGTTGTATGAACCTGCCCCTCTGCTTCCCCCTTGTTGCAAAACACTGCATCTTCTGTCGGCATTTTCCCCTATTCCTTACCTCCAGCTTGTCCGCCACGAACTTCCTTATCGCTTCGATGATCTGGGCTAAACCATAATCTGCTACGTATAGTAGTGCTTGCCTTAGGTCATCTCAGAGGCCTTTGTATAACCTCTTGGCGTAACTAGAGTCATCTAACTAGTGGGTTGTGGCGAGCGAGCTAGGTGCGAGAACTCCTACTGATACTCCAACACCGAAAGATTTCCCTGCTTTAGGTGTAGGAAGTGTTCCTCTAACTCATCTCCAGTTGTCTACGGCTCAAAGTGCTCCAGTAATGCATCCTCAAATTCTTCCCAAGTGATGTCGGCATAATCGAGACCGACAAAGGTGGTGTCCATGGCTAACTTCTACCACTACTTTGCATGAGACTCCAAGGCAGAGACATCCAATAACACCGCCATATTAACCGGGCAGGATATCCCGGCCAACATCTCCTGAATGGTGTCTAACCATTCTTCGTTCCATACCACCGAATCGGTACATGCATAACATGGCAGGGAGAGGCCTCAGAAGGCACTGAACCAGTTTGCCTTAGGGTTGGGGGCCTGAACTGGGGTTACTGTTGTGAAAAAGCATGCAGGATAATGGTCAAGGTCTGACCCAACTCTGATTGTTGGAAGGGGGTGGGAGCCGGTGGGGGAGGAATTACATCTTATGTAAGATCCCTCTCCTGCGCCAAGAGAGCTCTCGGATCTTATGCCCAGAACCACCGCCTTACGGCGACACTAACACATGAGTTCAATAAGTGAAAGAGAGAAATGGCTTATGCCTGGTACATGTCCAAAATTAATAAAAATAACTCTCTCACTCTACCTCTATGCGGAAGCTATCGAATTTTGTCAACCTGTCGCTAAGTAGTGGTGCTGCGCGGAAACTGCTCCACAAGCCTGTCGTCATGCCCTGCTGGTCAAACTACTTCTCCAACTCCTCGAAATCATACAGTCACAACCACTCGTTAGTCATAAAGACTAAGCCAGTTTTTTCATCGCCTCCCCCCACGACTCTTAGGCACCGTGTGGGAGGACAAAGTGGAGGGAAACAAAGGGTATATCAGCAAGCAGGTGACAGCGGGGCTGGCTAGCATAAGTATAGACCAAAGGAATCTATTCTAGCAGTTCTACTATACAGTCTATATAAGAGTGCAATAGACAAGGAAAAGCTATAATAGTAGTAACAGAGAGCAACGAGCAATCAATAACATTCACAGCAAAATAAGTAAGAAATGCACTGTATAATATAGAGAAGCATATACAAAAATAACCCTAATTTATACGAATACTCATACAAACTTATAAGTTAGGGGATCTTGCACTAAGGTAAACTAATCGTATAAAAGAGCCCATACTAATTTATACGAAGAGGTCTTGTTTATGCAAGGTTGATATGTTATGCTATGCAATGCAGTGATGCAACTCACCCACCCGACTCTGTACAAATAGAACTTTTATTAGTTCCCTCTATTCGAGTGTGTCAACACAGGTACTCAGTTAAGGCAAACAGGGCAGTGGATCGGTCTTGTCCACTTCTAGGATAATGTCACACA
Organism: Dactylorhiza incarnata; assembly: GCA_033032865.1. NCBI lineage: Eukaryota > Viridiplantae > Streptophyta > Magnoliopsida > Asparagales > Orchidaceae > Dactylorhiza > Dactylorhiza incarnata. The sequence goes on from JAWHQI010000973.1 coordinate 139,862, forward strand.
TCTCCCAGCCTAGACCTTACGTACGGCCCTAAGAACTCACAAGGTATCCGCGTACTATCTGGTAAGCACCACCTCTATCCCGCTTTTTGAGTCTCCGCTTAGGTGCACCCCGTTGAGGCAAACAGGCAGTGGATCAGATCCACCACTTCTAGGCCAATGTGACACCTCCCATTCTAGACCTAATGTACGCCCCTAAGAACACACTGGGTATCCGCATACTACTTGATACAACAATGCCTCTAAGTGAAACACCAAACCCTAAGCCCGGAGGACTTGACCAGTCCTTCCTTATATAACACTGAGCCTACCGCTCGTGGGACTAGCCCATCCTTCTAATTTACTGAGGCTACAGCTCACAGGACTTAACCCATCCTTTTAATATACCGAGCCTACCGCTCGAAGGACTTAACCCATCCTTCTAATATACCGAGCCTACTGCTCGCAAGACTTAATCCGTTCTTCTAATATACCGAGCCTAACGCTCATATGACTGAACCCGTCCTTCTAATATACCGAGCCTATCGCTCGCAAGACTTAACCCGTCCTTCTAATATACCGAGCCTACCGCTCGCAGGACTTAATCCATCCTTCTAATATACTGATCCTACCGCTCGCAGGACTTAACCCATCCTTCTAATATACCGAGCCCTACCGCACGCAGGACTGAACTCGTCTTTACATGAGCAACACTAATCCATCCCAAATTTGGGATGGGGATTATCCTATCAAGTTCTAATATTTAAACTACTGTTGTCTACCGTTTAGTTATACTTAGAAGTTTAGGGTGAATCCTGGACTTCCGAGAGTTACGCGGCGAAGGAATCGCAACGGTACTAGGGAATACAATGGGCTGAAGCCCAAATACCCCTTTTTCCAAGATATTTACTCTTATTGGTGGCTACCCATTCTTTTATACCCATTTCCTCTCTAGTTACTCTAAACTCCGAAGGCAGATTACATATAGATACGACAGACGAGAGTGTTGATGTTCAATTGAACATCGAACCCTATCTTCTTAGTGAACTATCATTTTGTATGTCATTACTCAATACCTACTTTAGGTACCAATTCATACATCAATCACGCTTATACTTGTTGACAGATCATTCCTCACATCTATTGTCACGACCCGTCTCGACAAGAGTCAGAGTGCGCATCAGGGCGGGCCGTGATGCCACAGGAATGGGCGACAAGAAATCCATGCCTTCTAAGGCGGAGACAGAAATACTATAAATAGTTTTAAAACAATTAATCTAAAGAAAAATGGTTGTTTTGTTGCGGAAGCTTTAAAAATATGATAACTTGAAACAGGTGCACATGCATTTTAGTAAAGCTCATGATACAAGTTCTGGAACAGAGATTTATGCAGTGAACATCGCAAATGAATGAGCATGCAAAACTTGTCAAATTCTAGTACATATAATATTAGCCTAACAATTGTCCATGAAACAAGAAAAAATGGCTGATCGTATTTACTACATAATAGAAATTTCCGACAGTAAAAGAAATGAAACATAAACACAAAACCTGAAACTTGAAGCAGATCGTCCTCAGAAAGCAGGTGGCGCAGGAACGAACACTTAGGCAAATCCAAACAGCAGGAAAAGCCTCAAAACATTGAAATACACCAGAACAAGCAAAATAAAGTACGAGTAGGAGAAACAAAATATCTGTGTACCACTTTTCATGAAGCGGAGCTAACAAGACAGGTAAGCAAGTGAGACAAACAGAAATATCTAGAATTATTAGACTACTCCGAAGTATAGCATAAACATTCTTGCAACGACATAAGCTGTAATCGTTGAAATGCGTAGGTGTTAGCAGTGGGTTGCACATGGTTGACAATCAAGTTTAAGTGTAAGGCTTAATAGAATAAGAGTATTTCTTGCTTACCGTGACTATGCAATCAAGATGATGCACTATCTAAACCCTAGCTTCCAAGATTTGCTTATGACAAGCAGGACCTAAGTGATTCAGAAATTTAAGCTCGATATGACCGATCCTTTGTTCCCATTAGGGATTAAAGAGGGAACCCAAGTCAAGGAGTTTCATCGATTAAACCCTACCATCCAACGTTAACTTACGTTACTAATAACTTAGTGCAGGATTTCATGGATTCTAGCATATCAAGACATGTAACCAAAATACTGATTCAGATATACAAGAGCAGATTTTACAATTGTGAAACGGGAGGAATCTAGTTAAATAAATTATTTGCTCGAGTCTTAGAACCAGACAGGCATAAGAAATAAGATTCGATGACTCAAAGAACTCGATAGAGAGGTTTAAAACTTGCGGATTCACGTATTCACGAGTAATAAGATTACTATACATCATTTTCCAAGATATCAAGTATTCCCTTAGATTACGACACACAAGGATATGAATATCTTCTAAGTAAACATGTGTACGAGCCGAATATTTTATATCAAGCACAATTCATCTAGTTGCTAGCAGGATCTTAACATTTATCATTATAACAATTAATGTTTCTGCTCGAAAAGATCTACTAGTCTTCCATTTATCCATCAAATGAGATGCAATTCAATTAAGTGGAAATCTAATTTAAACCACTTTCGTTCACTAAATCGTCTTCCAACAAATGAGACACAATTCATCTAAATGAATATTCAAGTAACCCTCATTCACATTCACAACTTATGTCATTCCAAACACGTGATACCTCAATCTATTAATATGTCTATTTAGGGATTCGAGGTCTAAATTTACTCAACGAAATAAGCATTCAAGGTGCCATTCATATAAACATAAGAACAGACATGACAATTAAATTCAATGCTTGCAAGAGAGAGGGATATCTACTTGCCTTAAATGAGACTGAATCTGACGGCGACGGCTAAGCGGCGCAAGCAAGCAAAGCAGACATCACATTTTGAACCTGATCAAGCACAACGAAGGCGACATAACATAAATTACTACGCTAATATAAGCATTCGACGACGTGGAAAATAAATAAAGGGGGTTTTTAGGAGATGTTACCTCCCTCAAAGGTCAGGGAGAAGAGATTCCAGGCTGAGACGGAGACTTGGTGGTGCTTAGGTGACAGAAACCCTAAATCAGAGAGGGCCTTCAAGAGGTCCCGCCAATTGGAGTGACTACGATGTCGGCGAGCACGAAAACCTAAGGATTTGGCGGTTAAGAAGAGCACAAAATCTGAAACGCAAATGGAGCGCAAAACTTTCCAAGAATATTATGGAAATCTGAATAGAGGAGGAATCTTACCAAAGGAAACCAAATCCGGGCCCAAGGAGGAGAGGGAAGTGGAACCCTAGTTGTCCCTCTCGCAAAAACCCGGCCAAGATGAAGAAGGGGAGGGAGTGGGGATTAGGGCTGCCGACCTCTAAGGAAGTCGGAGGATGGAGAGGCTGCTGCAGCCGGTTGGGGAGGAGAAGCTGCTTCTATCGTTGGTCTGGGTAAGAGGAGAATAAGGAGTCGGCCATGGCAGGATCGGCCATGGCAGGAGGGGTAGCATGCGTTAGCGCCGACAGGAAGAGGAGAAGGGGCGACGGCGGCAGGAGGAGCAGGAGGAGGCGTCAGGCAAGGAGTTGAGCGCAGGAGATTGGGTCGAGATCTGCAGCGGCAGTGCATTTGCGGGAGATGGGCGCACGAGATGCGGGAAACAGGTGGGTGTGCGGCTTACGAAATCGGAAGGCGTGGCTAGCGTGAGGCGGGATCGAGAAATAAAGGGGGGCTTGCGGGATTTAACAGGGTTGCGGCTGGGGTGCGGCTAGACAGCAAGGCTTCTAAAATGATGTTTTATTATTAGTATTATTTTAGGGTTGTTACATTCTCACCTACTTAAGAAGTTTTGTCCCGAAACTTTCTGAGGATTTCCTGAATGAGACTTCTCATGGAGAAGATTCAAATGCCATTTATTTCAAACAAGATTTGCAGATCAAGACGTGGAAAGCTAACTATGAATATGCTGAAACAGAAAGGAAAATAAGCACGGAGACTTACCCAGATCAAGAGAAAATTTGCGGATAATTGCTTCGCATATCAGATTCAGTTCTCGAGAGAATTATTAAACTTTTCATGCATTCAAAACACAGTTATCATAAGGATGAATTTTTTTTCTTCGAAGCTTGCGTACTTGATACTCTACGATCTTAGCGGGTATGGCCAGATACGAAGGATTGGATTAAGGGAACACCAAAATTGCTTCACTTAACTCGGAATTGAGATATTAGACTCAAGAATTCAGGAGAGAAAAATCTGTGCACGAAGGGGTAACTTACTTGCGATGTTGGCGCTTAAGAGCTAACTAGAAGGGGATACTGGAGAATCAGATGAGATCGATAGACAAGCAGAACAGGAAGCACTGATTACAAATACCGGATATTTGAAACTAGAGATTCTAACACATTTCCTACTGTCATGTACATAAATTATGTAATAATTACAGCATTTTCATTGGACAACTCTAGGTAATGATCATGCAAGTGCAACCATGAGATTGTGTGCAATGTCAAGCAAATAGTAAATCTATGCACGTGCAATCATTATTATTGTTCTTGGCTTCACACTTGTGCAATGATTTATGATATGAATGCAATGAATGGATACACATGCCACGTTAAGCGCCCATATCACTTAACATGTCATGCATAGTAACACTCTAATGCCAACACACTTGAAAATATTAAACTGCACATAACCATTTAATATTCGCAAGCGGTGTATATCCTAGTGGAATTCATATGCAAGAAAATGTTAAGTTTGCCCATACTCCCTTAACATTCGTGTGCATACTACTCATGCTTATAAGTAAGTGTGTGCGTGTTTCAGTCAGTGAACAACACATAATGACATGGTGCGTGAATAAATGATGCATGCATAAATTTTTATAAGATAAGAATTTTAACTATTTGATAATTGTAAAATACTTTATCTTTAGAAACAAACCTGGCTCGGAAACCAATTGTCACGACCAGTCTCGACAAGAGTCACAGTGCGCTTCGGGGCGGGCCGTGATGCCACATGCATGGGCGAAAAAGAAATCCATGCTTGCTAAGGCGGAGACAGAAATACTAAAAATAATTTTAAAACAATTAATCTGAAGAAAAATGGTTTGTTTTGTTGCGTAAGCTTTAAAATATGATAACTTGAAACAGGTGCATATGCATTTTAGTAAAGCTCATGATACAAGTTCTAGAACAAAAATTTATGCAGTGAACATCGCAAATGAATTAGCATGCAAAACATGTCAAATTCTAGTACATATAATATTTAGTCTATCAGTTGTCCATGAAACAAGAGAAAATGGCTGATCGTAATTACTACATAACAGAAATATCCGATAGTAAAAAAAATGAAACATAAACACAAAACCTGAAACTTGACTCAGATTGGCCTCAGAAAGCAGGCGGCGCAGACACAAACACTAAGGAAAATCCAAACAGAAGGAAAAGCCTCAGAACATTGAAATACACCAGAACAAGCAAAATAAAATACGAGTAGGAGAAACAAAATATCTGTGTACAGCTTTTCATGAAGCAGAGCTAACAAGACAGGTAAGCAAGTGAGACAAGTAGAAATATCTAGAATTATTAGACTACTCTGAACTATAGCATAAACATTCTTGCAACGACATAAGATGTAATCGTTGAAATGCGTAGGTGTTTACAGTGGGTGCACATGGTTCACACTCAAGTTCAAGTGTAAGGCTTACTAGAATAAGAGTATTTCTTGCTTACCGTGACCATGCAATCAAGACGATGCACCATCTATACCCTAGCTTCAAAGATTTGCTTATGACATGCAGGACCTAAGTGATTCAGAAATTTAAGCGCGCTATGACTGGTCCTTTGTTCCCATAAGGGATTCAAGAGGGAACCCAAGTCAAGGAGTTGCATTGATTAAACCCTACCTTCCAAAGTTTACATACATTATTAATGACTTAGTGCAGGATTTCATGGATTCTAGCATATCAAGACATGTAACCAAAATACTGATTCAGATATACAAGAGCAGATTTTACAAATGTGAAACGGGAGGAATCAAGTTAAAAAAAATTATTTACTCTAGTCTTAGAACCAGACAGGCATAAGAAACAAGATTTGATGACTCAATGAACTCGATAGAGAGTTTAGAAACTTGCGGATTCAAGTATTCACGAGTAATAAGATTACTATACATCATTTTCCAGGATATCAAGTATTCCCTTAGATTACATCACTCAAGGACATGAATATCTTCTAAAAAACATGTGTACGAGCCGAATATTTTATATCAAGCACATTTCATCTAGTTGCTAGCAGGATATTAACATTTACCATTATAACAATTAATGTTTCTGCTCAAAAGGATCTACTAGTCTTCCAGTTATCCATCAAATGAGATGCAATTCAATTAAGTGGAAATCCAATTAAACCACTTTCGTTCACTAACTCGTTTTCCAACAAATGCGACACAATTCATCTAAATGAATATTCAAGTAACCCTCATTCACATTCACAACTTGTGACATTCCAAACATGTGATACCTCAATCTATTAATAAGTCCATTTAGGGATTCGAGGTCTAAATTTACTCGACGAAACAAGCATTCAAGGGTGCATTCATATAAACATAAGAACAGACATGACAATTAAATTCAATGCTTGCAAGGAGAGGGATCTCTACTTGCCTTAAATGAGGCTGAATCTAACGGCGATGGCTATGCGGCGCATGCAAAAGCAGACATCATATTTTGAACCTGATCAAGCATAACGAAGGCGACATAGCATAAATTACTACGCTAATACAAGCATTCAACGACGCAAAAAATAAACAAAGAGGGTTTTTAGCATATGTTACCTCCCTCAAAGGTGAGGGAGAAGAGATTCCGCGCAGAGACAAAGACTTGGTGGCTCTTAGGTGACGGAAACCCTAAATCGAAGAGGGCCTTCAAGAGGTCCCGCCAATTGGAGCGACTAACGGTGCAGGGGAGCACGAAAACCTAAGGATTTGGCGGTTAAGAAGAGCACAAAATCTGAAACGCAAATTGGAGCGCAAACTTTCCAAGAAAATATGGAAATCTGAGTAAAGGAGGAATCTTACCCAAAGGAAACCAAATCCGGGCCCAAGGAGGATAGGGAAGGGGAACCCTAGTTATCCCTCTCGCAAAAACACGGCCAAGACGAAGAAGGAGGGAGGAGTTGGATTAGGGCTGTCGACCTCTGAGGAAGTCAAAGGATGGAGAGGCTGGTGCAGCCCGCTGGGGAGGAGAAGTTGCGTCTATCGTTGCCCTGGGTAAGAGGAAAGAAGGGGTCGGCCATGGCAGGAGGGTAGCAGGCGGTAGCGCCGACAGGAGGAGGAGAAGGGCGGCGCTGGCAGGAGGAGCAAGAGGAGGCATCAGTCAAGGAGTCGAGCGCATGAGACGGGGTCGGGATCTGCAGCGCCAGCGCATTTGCGGGAGATGGGCGCACAGGTTGCGGGAAAACAGGTGGGGGTGCGGCTTGCAAAATCGAAGATGGGGCTAGCGTGAGGCGGGATCGAGAAATAGTGGGGGGCTTGTGCGATTTAACAATGTTGCGGCTGGGGTGCGGCTAGACAGTAAGGCTTCTAAAATAATGTTTTATTATTGGTATTATTTTAGGGTTGTTACATCTATCATCATATCATTGTCAATTCCCGAAATGGTAGTTTACTAAATGCACCCCAATCCCTTTCTTCTAATAAATGTCACTAATGGTTAATCCTTTTATACATCTATGCCTCCATAATGATCAATGAGATAATAGTTCTATGTGTGATGGTCAGGAGTGGTCTAAATCACGTAATATAGTTTTTACTAATCGCAGACCGTTGCATTTAAGTGAAACCACGTCTCCTACAAGGTTGACTATATGATTACTATTTAAGTATGAGACCATTTTAGTTTTAAAGATTGATGTCGGTGTCAGGGTCTATGTACAAATTTCTATGATATTCTAGCAATAATAATTCGAGAATTAATTTCTCAACTTATAAGTTCAAATCCTACTTTGTGAAGGAAGTATGAAGTTTACTCAGAGAATAATTCTAATAAATTTACATAGCTTCATACTGATATAAGAGACCATATACAAAATTTCAAGACAATCCAACATCAGTAATTCAGGGAATTAATTTCTCAAGTTATAGGTCCAATTACTACTTTGTGAAGGAGTATAAATTCTACTCAGAGAATAATCCTAATAAAATTTCAATAAC